>JAANYP010005615.1:0-54160 GCA_020465985.1 Centrapalus pauciflorus
ATGCATCACGCGGGAATTTGATACATCAAGTGGAAATAATGTAAAAATCGATGCATCACTCGAGAATTTGATGCATCACGTGGAAATAATGATGCATTACGGGGGAATTGTGATGCATTTGTGGTGGTGCATGGAGGTTCTTCAAGGTTCTTCGATGCATGGAGGTTCTCCATTGAACCCACCTCTATATATTTATACATATATATATATATATGTGTGTGTGTATATATATATATATATATATATATATATATATATATATATATATATATATATATATATATATATATATATATATATATATATATATATATATATATATTAATATATATATATATGGAAATTGAAAAAAGCAATTACAAGGTTCACCTGGGCACCTGGCTATTGGAATTATGGATCATATATGTCATATGTGATTTGACATGATATATATGTATGTATATATATATATATATATATATATATATATATATATATATATATATATATATATATATATATATATATATATATATATATATATATATATATGTATGTATGTATGTAGATTGAAAAAAGCAATTACAAGGTTCACCTGGGCACCTGGCTATTGGAATTATGGATCATATATGTCATATGTGATTTGACATGAGCTTCTATGTATGTTTTTCTATCAAGCTTTTTATCTTCAAATTGACGTCTGAATGAGAATGAGTGGGCCCATACATAGTGGTTAGCGTATCTGCATGTGCTTTTTTGATCACGTACCTTGTAATTATAGCTAATTAACATTAAGTTTTTGATGATTGAATTATTACTTTTAATTATGTGTATATATGCAAGTTAATTATCATGTGGTTTTTTTAGTTACGTTTATATATCGAAATCAAGTACCACCGATCGAATATATCATCCTTAAAAAAATTTATTTATTTTCTTTCCATAATCATGTTTAAATTAACATTATACACAAGATTTTGAATTTCACATACATTCACACATTCTGTGTCCTTAAAATTTATGTAAATGTTCATGCACATTTGTGTAATTGTTCATCCAAAAGTGAATAATCATTTACAGCATTCACATAATTTTTTTTTATAATTCACAAGATTATGATGTTGATACTTTTTATAAAGTCTTATAATGTTTTTTTAATATATGTCTATGCAAAAAAAATATGTGAATTATCATTTTCAATATGATACGCTGGGTACACTGTAATCTCATGGGTACATTGATTAACCTGATTTTATACACACACACACACACACACACACACACACACACACCCCCCCTATATATAGGATCGGGTTCATATGAGAACCATTCTATTTCGTGAGAACGTAAAAACCACTCTAAAATTTTATGCATTTACTATATAAAATTATGCATTTAATACTAAACTTTATACTTTTAATTTATTTATGCATTTCATGTAAACATTTACGCATGCTAAATTTGTCCATTGAATATACGAATTGTGCATTTGAAGTTCAAATTTGTGCATTATTTTATAATTTAGTAAATATACTTTTTAAAAGTAATTTTAATATTAGATTACGATATTATTAATAATTTAAGAATAATAATGGGTTTAAGTTACAAAATTAATTTTTAAAATTGTGCATTTAATGTACAAATTTATGCATTTTAAGGTGGTTCTCACGTTCTTACGGAATTACGGAATCGTCTTATTATATTTTTTATTTTTTTCCTGCGGTTTTATATATATAATTAACTGATTACATATTATTTTCTTTTTTTTTTCTTTTCAAATATTATACTTGTATGACATTTTTTTTTAATTTAGTATATAACTTTGTTTTATTAGTATATATTTTATTTTCAAGTTCGCTTTTGTTTTATAATTATTGATTTTTTTAGTTTACTTTTTTAATATTTATATTAATCTAGTATTTGAGTTATAACTTGTTATCCAATGTTATTAGTTGTGTATATATTGCTTTAACAATAAGATTATAAATTTTTGGAGTCCAATTTTATAACAATATGTTTAACAGATAGTAACGAGAAAATACTTTAATGTTATAATTACCCGATGAAATTTGCATATTATTAGTAAATTAATCATAAATATAAGGTTATTTCATTAGTAAAAATTAAATTGTTTTAAGAGCAATGATTTATATGGTATATGTTTAAAAATTAAATTATATATAATTACTATGTGGGATATAATATTAATTATTTTTCAATTTGGTAAATATGATATTATGAAGTTTAGTTAATAACTAACATTATTTATGAGTTTTAAAATAATTAACTTAATAAATTTGGGTATAAACGATATTAATAATGTTTAAGAGGGATATATGTGATATTAATAAAGGGTCAATTACTAAAATAGTAACAAATTTTTGATTTTTTTATCATTAATAGCTACATTATTTATTTTTTGTCACTAATAGTATCAAATTTTGTATTTTCTAATATGAATAATATCAACTTTTGCATTTTGTATCCTAAATAGCAATAACTTTTGTATTCTTTTTATCATTTATAGCAACAATTTTTTTAAGTTTTGCTATAAATGATAAAAAATGTAAAAGTTGATGCTATTAATGATAAAAATTAAATAATGTTGCTATAAATGTTAAAAATGCACAAAGTTGTTTTTATTTTTAGATAACCCTGTTAATAAATAAGTTGTGTATATCTTAAATGGATAATTGTGCAAAAAAATCTCCAACTTATCAGCCTTTTGTGATTAAAACCTTGAATCATTTTTCGTTGCATAGAAAACCCTGAACTAACTAAAAATCAGTAAATCAAGGTTTTATCAATTGGTGATAAAAATCATTTTTCGTCCATGTATGATTAATAACCGGTTTCAAGCGGTTACCCGTTGATAAAACCTTGATATACTGATTTTTAGTTAGTTCGGGGTTTTCTGTGCAATGAAAAATTAAAGTTTAGAGTTTTAATCACAAAAGGCTGACAAGTTAGTGGTTTTTTGCGCAATTATCCCTATGTTAAATTATGAAGTTTAGGATTAAAATTTTAAGTTGGTTATATATGATATCATGAAATTTAAGAAGGGTATATATGAAATTCTTCCATTCTATTTTATTGATTTGATAAAAGTTCATTTTTATCGTAAACTATAACACATTAGAATAAACAATATTATTTCTTGATCTTTCGATCCCGATTCATTCTTAAATATGATCTTCAGACGAAAATAATGCGAGGACTTGATGAACTTGATTATAACCCTATCAGTTGTTTATGCTATCAGTGATCGAAAAGACATATCTAAAGACAAATCTGAGTAGCTAGCTAGCCAGCCAGCCAAGTCCAAAATAATTTATTAATTCTTTCAACCGTCAATCATTCTCATTGAGAAGCTTGATCGATCAGTTCGATCCTTGTGTAATTATTTTCCTGAAATCATCTTAATTTGCTAGAGGTCTGATGCAGACCCAAGTGTAGATGATCGGGTCATCCTGTTTCTGGAGGTCCAAGACAGTGTCCGTAATAAAAGGGGCTAAACGGAAAAGACCCTAACATTTGACTCGGGTCTCCGTTTGAGGCCCATCAGGTGTCCAGACGACCGTTGGTTCGAGCTCCACGCAGGCGGTTTGCTCAACCATTTGGCCCGAATTCGACCCGGAATGAGAGTTATGGGTTTTTTCTTTTGGTTCACTGGGTCGGCCCGTTGGGTTTTTGACCCGTTTTCAGTTTTCCATTTCTATTTAAGATATGTTCAACTATTGTAAGAAGTCAGATTATGAATTAAGAAAACTTTCTCATTTTCCAAATTTCCGAGTTCAAAATCGGTTGTTTAAAGCCTAACTGTTTGACATTCTACGGAATCAACAAACTTTTGGTAGGGATTAATCTGGAATTCTTTGAATCAACATATTATTCTATTTTCCATTTGCTACGCTGCATCAAGGTCACATGAATGCGAAGATATATAAAAAAAATTAATTAAAATGCAGGAAATTAGACAGAAAATAAAGAAAAGTTGATGATCGAGAATGGTGGATTTAAAACAGGCGGGTGCCCACAAAAATGTGAATATGACCCACTCACCCTAACGTTTTCTGATTTCTTTTGGTGTCTCCTGTCTTCTAGAATTTTGCATAATTAAGGCTATATCATATCATTTTCTTCCTATATAAACCGAACCCACATTCATTGTCTAGGCACCTTTCACAATTAATTAACAAGTAAATATACATACACACCCATCATCAATCGTTTTCTTGCAGATCGATATCGTGGCCGGATCGATAATTATATACTGCAGATTTCTAACACTATGACTGGGGATTACTTTGCTCATTTAACTCTCGCATTTGGCCTTCTAGGTAATTCATTAATCCATACTCGATATGATGTACCCTGTTTTTTGTTCTATTTTTTCTCCGTTTGTTTCATACAAGCTAGGCCGGTTAATTACACTAACTTTTTTTTTTTTTTTAAAGAACGGTCAAACAATATTGCCATCAATTAATAGTAACTATGGTATCGAGTGGTTGAATTTTGAGATTTTTTTAAGGAAGTCCTGAGTTCGATCCCATATAGCAATATCAAATTACACAACCTTTTATTTAAGGTTGTGACAAAAAAAAAATGTGAACTTTAACATCCATATATATTTACTTATTTTACCATTAGAATTGATGTTTACAAATTAATTTGAAGTGTTTGTTTGTTTGATAATTAATTATATAAACTTTTATCAAACTATAAATAATCATATATTATAAATTGAAGTGAAAAATCTTATAAAATCTAAATAGGAGGGTATATATGGTTCCTTTTATTTTTTTGAACAAAGCAATATTTTTTATTGTGGTTATACCAACATGCAATTTTCATTTTCCAAAATGTGCAGGCAATATTGTCTCGTTTATGGTATTTCTAGCACCAATGTAAGTTCACTACATCCTAAAGTTTAATCATTCTATTTGTTATTTATGTTTAGGCTCATTGAGTTTTAATTTCACCCTAACTTTTGGACGGCCACATACTAATGAAACACAGACCGACATTTTATAAAATTTACAAGAAGAAATCATCCGATGGTTTCCAATCAGCACCTTACGTGGTCGACTTATTCAGTGCCATGCTTTGGATATATTATGCATTGCTCAAGACTAACACAATGCTTCTTATCACCATTAACTCCGTTGGTTGCTTCATTCAAACCTTCTACATTTGTTTCTTTCTCTTTTACGCTTCGAAGAAAGCCAGAGTGAGTACTATTTCCAACAAATATATTAAACAATTTTGAACTTTATCGGATTTCGAACTCTAATGGGGCGTTTGGTTTGTGGATTTCTTGAGATTCACTGGGATTTGCATTTTAAATCTTGTGTTTGGTTCGCAGATTTCAGTAAGGATTTAAAATCTCAGGATTTCATAAATCTCTTCATTCTTTGTTATTTAAAAACCCAGTCTCCCCCCTAGAATTTTAAATCACAGTTACCTTACATTCTTCAGATTAACAAATTTTTTCTATAAGATAATGCAGATTCTTTGACAAAATCCAGACAAATGCAAATGCTTCACAAATCCTTTGATAAAATGCAAATCCTAGAGAAAAAAATATGCGAACCAAACGCCCCCTAAGAGATTCGTTTATTAATACGAAGTATACTGAATTTTATCATCGTCTACAGATGGAGAGCTTGAAGCTAATTGTGTTGCTAATTTTTGTTGGCTTTGGATTAATTGTTTCGATAACCCAATTTCTTGCAAATGGAGTGAATCGAGTCGTTATAGTTGGATGGATTTGCCTTGTATTTTCGTTGTGTGTTTTTGTTGCACCTTTGGGCATAGTGGTAAGCATACATTTGCAACACCCAAAAATAGTATTAATTAACATGTTGCTTAGTTAATTTTGGTACTTGTATACTTTTTTATAGTGTCCATCCTAAATTTTTACAGAGACAAGTGATTAAGACAAAAAGCGTAGAGTACATGCCCATTCTATTATCAATAGCACTCACCCTCAATGCTGTTATGTGGTTCTTTTATGGTCTACTTCTTGGGGATTTCAATATTGCGGTATGATCGAACAAAACAATTATATTCTTTCTTCCTTTTAAGAAAAAGAAAGTTTTGTTTATTAGTTTGACATCTAATATTGTTGAACTACAGAATCAAGGCTATCTTTATCTAGAAACAAGGGTTATACTTTTTTTCTTACGAATTTTTGGTTACATGTCTTTAATTTACAGATTCCAAACGTACTTGGATTCACCTTCGGTGTTATTCAAATGATACTATACTTTGTCTACAAAAACAAAAAACCAGTTGCTGATGAAAAGATATCCAAATTAGAAATGAAAATAAGTGATGTGGAGGAGCAAAGTATCTCGGACCAAAATGATCAGAAAAGCATCAATGTTCCAAATCCGAGGGCTGAAAATTGTTCTGATATTCTTCCCATGGTTACTAAACAAAAAGAAAATGGACATTATGCTAATTGTGTAATTCCTGTTGAGCCGCAAGTACTTCACACCATTGAAGTTATCGTATGAGATTCACAGATACATACCTTTTCATTTTGACTGATAGATCAAATAAGCAGAGCGCGCAGAGAGTAAAATATAATAACCCGACTTTTATTTTGGCGATTTCGGGGACGAAATCATTTTAAGTGGTGAGTGTTATAATAACCCGAATTTTAGAATAACAAATATTAATAAATAGAAATACTAATAATAATAAAAACCTTAATAACATTGATTAAACATAAATATAACATTATTTGTAAAATAAAAGGGACCTAACTATACATTATACAATTCCAGTTAATATAATTAAACTAAATGGGCTTAATTAATAATCAGTAAACTCTAACCAAATGAGCCCAAGCCCGATCCAGTAATTAGGGTTAAACTAATATTAATAAACCAATAACCTTAATTCCAAACCCTAATCGAGACAGAAACCGTAGCCGGCCGTTCGTGTATTGTTGGAGGAGATCCGAATCAAACCAAGCAATCTTTCACGATTTTCTTCTAATCGAGGTAATGATCTCTGTTTAATATTAGAATCTTGTTGAGGTATGAATATGATGTTTTAAATATGAAATATGTGAATGAAATCAAAGGATCCGAAACCAATTTAAAATGCTAAAACAAGAAAAAGGAAAACCAACCTGAAAGTGGGTTTCGAGAGGCGATGTCGGTGGTAGTTGTGGTTCGTGACCGACGGCGCCGCTCCAGGGACGACCGCAATGGTCCTGGTCAGCGACGGCCGTTGAGGGCTGGAGGTGTTAGATCCGTGATGTGTGAGCGCTGAGATGAGTGAGGTCGAGCGGTGTGGTGGTGGTGCTGTGATGGCGGCGGTGGCGCTAGGGTTAGCCGCTGCTGTTGTTGCACGAGCGAGCGAGAGAGGGAGCGTGAGTGAAGGAGAGGAGAGGAGAGAGTATTTCGATGCTACTGGTTGTGGGGGTGGTGGTCGCCGGCGAGTGGCGGCGGAGGTCGCCGGAAAAGCGGCAGAGAGCAGAGAGAGAGAGAAAGAAGAGAGAGAAGGTGTGGGTGAATTTGTGTGTGGGTCTGTGAGTTCCGAAAAGAAAGGGGAGAAGAAAAGAAAATGGTGTTGGGTCATGGATCTGACCCGACCCGACCCATAACCTAAACATTTAATTAAATAATTGTAATATATTAATTTAGTTTTATATTTTATTTATTATACATCATTATTTCTATTAATTAATAATTAGTTTTAAACCCATTTAATAAACCTAATATATTGGAACCAATTCTAAATAAAATAATTAATGTGTAACAATTCAATTAATTATTCACGTTTATACTTACGGTTAATATCAATTAAATGTTATTACGAGTTATTAAATGATTTATTTAGATACCATACCCTAAAATGGAATAAATATATAAATGACTTAATATTAAATTAAGGTTCACTTATAAGTTAATTTAAATGTTCAATTGAGATTAAAATAAATACACTAAAATTATATGTAGCTGAATACCGATTAAAGTATAGAGAAATTTCATAATTAATTATTGGAACCCCAATTCGATTAATAATGACTAATGAACCATTTAAAGTTTAACAAGCAATAATTGTAAACCGTACTTAATAATTATTAATATAAAGTATGTATTAAAATAGTGGGAATGAATAGTTAGAAGACCCACCTAGCTGAGTTCTAATTTAAGTTCGTTCTTATAGATCGAATCGATTCGTAGCGGATTAAATCTGTCGTCGTGATTTTGCGGAGCTGCTTTTAAGGTACGGATCCCGTACTTCTTTCAGCGTTATTCTTGAGTTGTTCGTTGTGTGAATTGCATGCTAATACTTGACAGTCGAACTTTTATATCTCGTGTCAGTTTCCTTATTTATATTATCGAAAGCAAATATCGATTTTTATTGCTCGAAAACATTTGCGAAAAACATATTTTGAAATTGATTATATTTATGGCTTGTTATGAAAGTTGATGATGTTTTGTGAAATGTGGCCCTTTTTGTTATTGAAATGATTATTTAAAGTTGAGATGTTTATGCGGGCCTTTTGTGATGCTTGAACCCTAGAAATTAGACAGGAGCTAGGATTACCGAGTGAACTACCTGTGGAGGTACCACAGGCATGCCATTGCGGCATCAATGGCATGACACTTCCGTAACAGTGTGATCGGTTACGGCGTCTCCCTTTTGTTGTGATTATGATTATGATTATGAATGATTGAGATTATGTTTATGATCGATGGAGATCATGTTAGCTCGGGATATGAGCTGTTGATTATTTCAGGGAGGCGTATGGATGCATCCTAGGCTATGTTATGAGTTTTGCGGAAGTAAGGTGTAATGCCATACACCCCTTCCGGCCAGATGCACTGATGTGGCGCGACTCAGTGTAGTCTTGAGAGTGATTGTGAGATGGATTACTGTTTATGATGTTAGGCCGCTCGGTAAATATAACCCAACCCTTTGTTGCTTCAGCCGTTATATTCTTTGTTTGATCTGGTGTGGAGGTGGATATTTATGTTTTAAAGAAAAACCATTTTCAAAACTTCCTTTTAAATAAACTTATTTTCAAAACATTCTTTAGTCTTTGAATTCGTATACGTTGCACTTGTAATCGATCTCCGTACTGGGCGTTTGGCTCATGCTGTGTTCTTTCTTCCGGCAGGTACTCAGGGGTGATGATGGGCAGAGCGCAGAGTGTGGACCGTTGAGGACTTAGATTTATGTTAGCTCTTTTATTTTAGTATTAGTGATCATGAGCATTAGTTAATGTTTAGTTTTAATTTTAATTTGGTAATTTGAAAGCAATTTGTATTTAAGTTCAAAGATTGGCAGTTTTAATAATAAAAATATAGTTTGTGTTTGGTTAGATAGTTAGTTAATTAACATCGCCGGTCCAGTCGGGATCGGGGTGTTACAGTTGGTATCAAAGCCAGGTTTGCGATTCCTTAGTAAGCAATAGACTTTGGCCTGTGAGATTGGGTAGACCATGGGTTAGGATTTAGTTTGTCAATTCCATACTCCTTCGTTCTTTACGATGATCGTCGCAAATTGTTTTGAAACTCTGTAGATGCCTCCTCGTAGATCGACTCGCATTCCAAGGAGAAACACCCGCGGCGATAGGAACAATGAGGAATCTAATGCGACGTTTACTCCCGCTCAGATGACTACGCTTAATCAAATCATTGCTGCAGCCATTGCCCAAGCCGTGCCTCAAATTCTGGCAGCTGGACAGAATCAGGGAAATAATACTAATACTGGGATGGCAGATCAAGCGGAGAATGCTCAGGGACCACCTACGTATAAGTTGTTGGAAAAATTTCAGAAGCAGAAACCAAATTCTTTCAGTGGGGGGAAGAAACCGATTGATGCAAGGAATTGGATAGCCCATTTGGAAAAGATTTTCGAAGTCCTGGAATGCACTGACAATCAGAAGGTACGTCTTGCTACCTATAAATTGGAAGGAGATGCCCACTCCTGGTGGAAGACCCTGAAAGATGTAGAGGGTGACGGGTTACTGGAGTCCTTGGCTTGGAGGGATTTTCTGGAGATGTTTTACCAGCAGTACTTCCCAGCGGCAGATATTCAAGCGTGCGAGAGAGAATATGCGAGCATCCATCAGGGAAATGATGAGGATGTAAGTGCTTATATGGAGAGATTTGTGCGAATTGCGGGAATAGTTGGCGCTACGGCTGGAACCGCGAAGCAGCAAGCTAATAAGTTCGTATGGGGGCTACGGTATGAGATTCGACGACAGGTAGTCGACAGAAAGCATGACAAGATTTCGGATGCGGCCAACGCAGCAAAAACTGTGGAAATGGAGAGGGCGGACTTTCGTGCCAGTAAGGGAGGTGACCGGAAGAGGGGTCGAGAGGAAAACCGCGGGCAGGGTTCGGACCGTAATGTAAGATTTCAGTCAGGACAGAATAATGGGAGTAGAAGCATGGGATTTCAGCATGGAGCCGATAACCAGTTGCCAGGGTCCGACATGTTCAGACTTACTAGAGCGGAGCCAATGAACAATAATCAGGCTATGATTGCGGCATGCAACAGATGTGGGACATTTCACCCTGGGAGGCCGTGTGTGCGGGACAACAGGGGTTGTTTTAAATGTGGCCAGCAAGGGCATCTGGCTAGAAATTGCACAGCACAGCAAGGGAATAACCAGCAGGATAATGCAGGGAATAATCAGCAACAAGTTAATAATCAGCAGGCGGGTACTGGTAACCAGAGAGGGAATGTCGGTAGAGTTTTCGCCATCACCGAGCATCAGGCTGCAAACGCTCCAGGTACGATATCGAGTTAATTCTTCCTTGTCTGGCCGAGAGGCTCATGTGTTAATCGATTCGGATTCTACGCATTCTTTTATCTCTTCGTATTTTGTTCAGCGTGTTGGTTTGGTTTCTATTTCTACTCCCATGGGGAATTATGCGGTTATTTGATTGTCTGTATCTTGATTGTCCGTCATGTGTCGAGAATGATGTTTTTACTGTTCGTTTAATTCCTATGTCTATGCGTGTTATCTTCGGTGATCTTGAAGTTCCTGATTGTGTCTATCGGAGGTTTCGACCTAGTAGCATTATTCCTATCATTTCGGCCATGGAGGCGAGAAGATTGATTTGAAGTCAAGGTGGCATCGGTTGCAAGTCGTTCAGAGAGCGTTATCTTCGTCTATTCGATAATTTAGTTATCTCCTAGTTTCTTTAGCTGATTCCGAGGACGGAATCCTTTTTAAGTTGGGTAAGTTGTAATAGCCGTAAAATTTAAAACACAAAAAAAAAAAAAAAAATTTTAAAAACACACAAATAATCTAAAACCTAATAATAAACCTAATCAAGTTATCGGTGATCATAGCGGTACGACTTTTACTTTTGGCGATTTCGAGGACGAAATCATTTTAAGTGGTAGGTGTTATAATAACCCGACTTTTATTTTGGCGATTTCGGGGACGAAATCATTTTAAGTGGTGAGTGTTATAATAACCCGAATTTTAGAATAACAAATATTAATAAATAGAAATACTAATAATAATAAAAACCTTAATAACATTGATTAAACATAAATATAACATTATTTGTAAAATAAAAGGGACCTAACTATACATTATACAATTCCAGTTAATATAATTAAACTAAATGGGCTTAATTAATAATCAGTAAACTCTAACCAAATGAGCCCAAGCCCGATCCAGTAATTAGGGTTAAACTAATATTAATAAACCAATAACCTTAATTCCAAACCCTAATCGAGACAGAAACCGTAGCCGGCCGTTCGTGTATTGTTGGAGGAGATCCGAATCAAACCAAGCAATCTTTCACGATTTTCTTCTAATCGAGGTAATGATCTCTGTTTAATATTAGAATCTTGTTGAGGTATGAATATGATGTTTTAAATATGAAATATGTGAATGAAATCAAAGGATCCGAAACCAATTTAAAATGCTAAAACAAGAAAAAGGAAAACCAACCTGAAAGTGGGTTTCGAGAGGCGATGTCGGTGGTAGTTGTGGTTCGTGACCGACGGCGCCGCTCCAGGGACGACCGCAATGGTCCTGGTCAGCGACGGCCGTTGAGGGCTGGAGGTGTTAGATCCGTGATGTGTGAGCGCTGAGATGAGTGAGGTCGAGCGGTGTGGTGGTGGTGCTGTGATGGCGGCGGTGGCGCTAGGGTTAGCCGCTGCTGTTGTTGCACGAGCGAGCGAGAGAGGGAGCGTGAGTGAAGGAGAGGAGAGGAGAGAGTATTTCGATGCTACTGGTTGTGGGGGTGGTGGTCGCCGGCGAGTGGCGGCGGAGGTCGCCGGAAAAGCGGCAGAGAGCAGAGAGAGAGAGAAAGAAGAGAGAGAAGGTGTGGGTGAATTTGTGTGTGGGTCTGTGAGTTCCGAAAAGAAAGGGGAGAAGAAAAGAAAATGGTGTTGGGTCATGGATCTGACCCGACCCGACCCATAACCTAAACATTTAATTAAATAATTGTAATATATTAATTTAGTTTTATATTTTATTTATTATACATCATTATTTCTATTAATTAATAATTAGTTTTAAACCCATTTAATAAACCTAATATATTGGAACCAATTCTAAATAAAATAATTAATGTGTAACAATTCAATTAATTATTCACGTTTATACTTACGGTTAATATCAATTAAATGTTATTACGAGTTATTAAATGATTTATTTAGATACCATACCCTAAAATGGAATAAATATATAAATGACTTAATATTAAATTAAGGTTCACTTATAAGTTAATTTAAATGTTCAATTGAGATTAAAATAAATACACTAAAATTATATGTAGCTGAATACCGATTAAAGTATAGAGAAATTTCATAATTAATTATTGGAACCCCAATTCGATTAATAATGACTAATGAACCATTTAAAGTTTAACAAGCAATAATTGTAAACCGTACTTAATAATTATTAATATAAAGTATGTATTAAAATAGTGGGAATGAATAGTTAGAAGACCCACCTAGCTGAGTTCTAATTTAAGTTCGTTCTTATAGATCGAATCGATTCGTAGCGGATTAAATCTGTCGTCGTGATTTTGCGGAGCTGCTTTTAAGGTACGGATCCCGTACTTCTTTCAGCGTTATTCTTGAGTTGTTCGTTGTGTGAATTGCATGCTAATACTTGACAGTCGGACTTTTATATCTCGTGTCAGTTTCCTTATTTATATTATCGAAAGCAAATATCGATTTTTATTGCTCGAAAACATTTGCGAAAAACATATTTTGAAATTGATTATATTTATGGCTTGTTATGGAAGTTGATGATGTTTTGTGAAATGAGGCCCTTTTGTTATTGAAATGATTATTTAAAGTTGAGATGTTTATGCGGGCCTTTTGTGATGCTTGAACCCTAGAAATTAGACAGGAGCTAGGATTACCGAGTGAACTACCTGTGGAGGTACCACAGGCATGCCATTGCGGCACCAATGGCATGACACTTCCGTAACAGTGTGATCGGTTACGGCGTCTCCCTTTTGTTGTGATTATGATTATGATTATGAATGATTGAGATTATGTTTATGATCGATGGAGATCATGTTAGCTCGGGATATGAGCTGTTGATTATTTCAGGGAGGCGTATGGATGCATCCTAGGCTATGTTATGAGTTTTGCGGAAGTAAGGTGTAATGCCATACACCCCTTCCGGCCAGATGCACTGATGTGGCGCGACTCAGTGTAGTCTTGAGAGTGATTGTGAGATGGATTACTGTTTATGATGTTAGGCCGCTCGGTAAATATAACCCAACCCTTTGTTGCTTCAGCCGTTATATTCTTTGTTTGATCTGGTGTGGAGGTGGATATTTATGTTTTAAAGAAAAACCATTTTCAAAACTTTCCTTTTAAATAAACTTATTTTCAAAACATTCTTTAGTCTTTGAATTCGTATACGTTGCACTTGTAATCGATCTCCGTACTGGGCGTTTGGCTCATGCTGTGTTCTTTCTTCCGGCAGGTACTCAGGGGTGATGATGGGCAGAGCGCAGAGTGTGGACCGTTGAGGACTTAGATTTATGTTAGCTCTTTTATTTTAGTATTAGTGATCATGAGCATTAGTTAATGTTTAGTTTTAATTTTAATTTGGTAATTTGAAAGCAATTTGTATTTAAGTTCAAAGATTGGCAGTTTTAATAATAAAAATATAGTTTGTGTTTGGTTAGATAGTTAGTTAATTAACATCGCCGGTCCAGTCGGGATCGGGGTGTTACATAAAATTTGTAGATTTTTAACTTGTTCAATTCGAGATAAAGGTTGTCCTTGGCTTGATACAAAAGTTTTTGTCAATGTTTTAACTTTCTTCCCTGAAATATGATCAACATATATATAGGAATTTGAGGATCCAAATATATTTAACTAGCTGTTCTACTATGTCGTTTATTGTTCTACTTTGCGCTACAACAAAAACAACCTTTTTGCGACGACAAAAGTCGTCGAGAAAGGTCCCAAAGTTGTCGCTAAAGGGTGTTTGCGACGACAGTCGTCGCTTTGATGATGGTCACATAAAGGTTGTCTAAAGGGTCTTTTGCGACGACATTTCAAGGTTTTGCGACAACATTGCAGGTCATCGCAAAAGAGCCAATTTCTTGTAGTTGATCACTAAATCTCAAATTAGATGAACTAGGACGAGTTGCTCCAACCATGTTGGTAAGCAGTGGCGTCTTTTAAGGTATGCGGAAGGCTCGACCGCATTGGGCGGACTCATGGTCATAATAAAGATCTAAATTTAAACCAATAAAAATTTTCTGTATTTGACATGTATACGTTGTCCATCGGTGCGTTAAAATGAAATTAATGTCAAATTCAGTTTGATTCGGATTATTTATTTTAATTTCTCACTAATAAATTTTTTTATCATTCACGAACTCGACTTTACCTATTAAAATTAAGTGTCAAAATGATCAATTTACTATTTAAAATATTTAATAGACTATGTTGTAATCACAGGCACAAACGATAAATGATCTTATTATGTAAAGAAGCAATATCGAAAAACAAAACATGCATGCAGCACGCAAGTGATCTCAATAGATAATTATTGGGGGCTCCCTTTATCGGTAAAGACAAGGGAAAAATGATATTTATATATGAACTATTTAAAATGAAAAATTAATGTGAGAAGGAAAACAGAAAATAACAATCTAATAGCAGTAGAAGTAAAATATATGTTTACTTGGAATCCTAGTATAAATTTGAACCATAAAATGCTTTTTAGTCTTATGAATTTGTGTTGCAGATACTTTCAGGGTCGGCCCTTAGGGGGCCGGCCACATTGGCTACCGCCCAGGGTATCAAACCATGAAATACATCATTTTTGCAGTCCAATAAGTAATATATTAGGCCTATACGTGCATTTTTTTTAATTTTTTAGCTTAATAAATAACCAAAACTCTTAAAAAAAATAGTGTGTTGTATTTTTAAAATACATTATATTTTTATCTTGGTCAAAAGCATTTTAAAAATAATATGTTGTATTTTTTATTTTTTTAGAATATTTTTTTTCTCTCTTGTCCTGAGCATAAAAATACTAAGAACCGGTCTGGATACTACTATAAATTTTTGAAATCGTATGGAATTTGTTAAATACTATAATTTTTATTCAACCCAATGAATAAATAAAGCTTTCACAGACGTTCGTAATGAATAAAATGTTCACAAATAAGATTTTGTCGATACAAATTTTGGGTGTAAAAGACTCCTTTATGCTTGTAATTTCTAGATGTAATCTTTTCTCTAACTTATTGCTAGTTAGCAAAACCTTCTTTGATGTTGAAAAATACATGCATAGAAAGAAATAACTTATTTATTTTGACCTAGAATATATATATAGATGTATATAGGAGAGAGGGTAGTAAGCCAAAAGTTGATATTTGTGGCCATAAACCTTTAGGTCCAGAAATATTTAATTATAATTATGATGAAACCAAGAATTATCTAGTTATATACTGGCTTAAGGTCATTTTAGACCATTCAACTTTCAGATAATTTATCTTATTTAACTATTAAACTATTTTTGTTACACATTTAGCCATTAAACTTTTTTTACATACACATTTAGCCACTAAACTATTTATGTCCATGTTTAACAACTAAAATATGTACACATTTGGCCACTAAACTATCATATTTTGTACACACTGACCACAAAATTATCATATTGTGTACACATTTAACCAACTAATCATACTTTGTACACATTTAGTCATTACTTATAATCATTTTACCAAAATAGACCATCAAACTAAAGTTTAATGGCTATATGTGTAAAAAAAATAGTTTAATGGTTAAATGAGACACATTTGAAAGTTGGATGGTCAATAATGACCATAACCCTTATATATTTTATGATCAGAATTGTTTTTAATATTTATCACAATATTTAATTTTCTACAAGATTCTAATCATATATATACATATATATAATATATAATTAGGTTCATACGCATGCATTACATCGGTTAATTTAAAAAATATTTAAAAAACTAAATATTTATAGATATAGAAAAATAATTCTAAAATTTAATTTGATGAAAATTTAGTTAGTTAATTGTTAAATTAGATTGGATTGAACTGTATTTGATTAAATTTGATTGGATATCATAAGTAGTTTTGATAAATGAGATTACAAATTATAAAAATGACAAGTGACAAATTAATTAAGAAAATGAAAAATGATACAGTGGTTACTCTTTTAATAGTATATATAGATTAACCCAGGTGTTACATGAGTATTTAGAAAAACTAATTATTTTTTGAGAATATAAACTTCTAAACATATACACAATTGTTATATGCATGTGATATAAACATATATCTACTTTACCACAATTTCAATTCAACATAAACATTTATAATGTTTCTCAAAGTTGTCATTTTGTATATCATCAATGTAGGATGACATTAAAAAAAAAAATTTATCCATAAACCTTTAACACAAACTTAATTTTATTATTTTAACGCATGTGAGATTAGTTCAATATAAAAAATGTAATAAAATGTGTGCTAGATTTAAATTCAAACGTATAAACATTAAACTCGTCCAAACATAAAATTCAAAAGAATCTGTTTTTGTCTAATTATTAATACAATAAGATCAATTATATTTTTCTAAAGGGAAAATGGCGTCAAATAGTTGTGTACTTTTGAGTTTGTACTCATTTATGTAGTGTACTTTTTTTTGTGCACATTTGGTAGTTAAACTTTCAAAAATGTTTCAATTAGGTAGTTGGGTGACTTGGAAACCGGCACCAACCGGTCACCATGCTTACGTGGACGAGTTTTTCAAGAAAAAATGGCATCAAATAGCTATGTACTTTTAAGTTTGTACACAATTATGTTGTGTACTTTTTTTTGTGCACATTTAGTAGTCAAACTTTTAAAAGTGTTTCAATTAAGTAGTTTGGTTACCTAAAAATCGATACCAACCGATTACTTTGCTTATGTGGACATATTTTTTATAATTTGAAATTAAAAAAACTTAAGATGATTTATTTTTTCTATAAAACTATAAAAAGATTTATAAACCAAATATGTATCAAATTGATAAAATATGCTTTCATTATATAACAATATAATAGAGCATTAATTTTCAACTCTTAAACATGATATCTATCAAATGGAAATGATATGTTTTGAATTGATAAGCACCGTGTTTAAGAGTCATTAATTCTAAGGAAAATTTCATATATATCCTTGTAAACTTCCAACATTACGTAAATATCCTTACAAACATTCTTATTACATATATATCATTCTAAACCTTTAAATCTTACATATATATCCAAATGACTATTTTAAATTTAGTTACATCATTTAAAAAATATTAAATATCATTTTTTAATTAATTTATTATTGAATTAAATTAGAAAACGATATTTCTTTATTTTTCTAATTTATTTTTGTGGGAATTTAAGATGGTAGTTTAGGTATTTAAAATTTTTTTAAATGATAAAATATATTTAAAATAGTCATTTGGATATATATGTGAGATTTAAAGATTTAGAAGGATATATATATGTAACAAGAAATTTTGCAAGCATATATGCGTAATAATTAAAGTTTACAAGGATATATATGAAATTCTCTCATTCTTCTATGTCATAAAATATGTCAACATAAGTATCATAATCAATTTTTATCAATTTTTAGGTAACTCGGTTAACTACTTAATTGAAACACTTTTAAAAGTTTGACTACTAAATGTGCACAAAAAAAAGTACACAACATAAATGTGTACAAACTTTAAAGTTCATAGCTATTTGATGCCATTTTTCTTGAAAAAACCGTCCACGTAAGCATTGTGACCGGTTGTTGCCGGTTACCAAGTCACCCAACTACCTAATTGAAACACTTTTGAAAGTTTGACTACCAAATATGCACAAAAAAAAGTACACTACATAAATGAGTACAAACTCAAAAGTACACAACTATTTGACGCCATTTTCCCTTTTCTAAATAAGCAAACCATAAATATGTAATCTAAATCCATTTTAGAAATAATATCATAAACACTAACTTTTAATTAAAATATTTAACGTACAATTACAAATTGTTATTTCTCAATGACCGTTGGATAAATCTATCTATATTATTAAATAAGTAAATAATTTGCCACGTATCGGCCCCACATTTAATTCGCCACGTGTCAAAATTTCAATCCGCCACATGTCATTACTAAAATTAAATTTGAATTAAAATTAAATCCAATTGAATCTATTATAATCTAACTAATCTAATATATAATTAACTAACATTAATATGATTAAAATGATCGGTCATGTTATTTTTTAAACAAAATTGTTGATAGTAAAAAAACTCTTCTATCTTTTAATAACATTAATATGATTAAAATGATCGGTCATGTTAATTTTTTAAATAGATTAATTTATAGGCTATATAAATTTCTGAAATTTTTTTGTCTAATTTGATATCCAACAATTAAATATTAAGTATTAAACATTGAATTACAATAATTATTATTTGATGTTGAATATTTAATGTAAATTTATTAACTGTCACATACACTACAAGAAAAAAGGTCATTAGTGACCAAAAGTTTAGTGACTGCTTTTAGTTTGGTCTCTAAGTATTAAGTTAGTGACAAAAATACAGTTGTCACTAAGGCTAAGTCACTAATATGAAATTAAAGACCAAATAATAATGACCACCGAATAAATAATTGTATATAATTATGGGTTAATGTCAGTGACCAAAATAATGGTCACTGGTATGAATTTAGAGACCAAAAAAAATGGTCACCGAGTGAAAAGTATATTGAATTCGATTTAGTGCCAATGACGAGAATTAATGGTCACTAAGATGAGAGCTTTGTGACCAGAAATGTAGTCACTGAATCAGTGACCAAATATTGGGTCACTAAGTTGAATGATTTTAAGGAATGAGAGTGTTTGTGACCAAAAAAGATAGTCACTAAGTTTAAAAAATTAGTGACCAAATATATGGTCACTGAGTTGAATGATGGTAACCTTCATTCAATGGAATGACTAGAAATAGTGGCCACTAGTGTGAGGGTTGTGACCAAAAGTATGGTCATTGAGTTAAAAGATCAATGACCAAATATTTAGTCACTAACTTTTAAAAAATGAAAACAAATAAGTTATTTTTAAATTAAACAAATATTGGTTCATTATTCTATTTAAAAACATAAAATAAAAATTAATTAAAAAATTCATAATTTTAATGAAATAAAACTATTTTATGATAAAATAAATTTTAAAATCTATACATTAAAAGAAAACACAAATAAATAAGGAAAATGTCTTAATATATTTATTCTAGTAAAAATGAAATCATTTATTGCAATTTTTTATCCAACCCTGGCTTTTCACATTCCTTCGGTCGCTTTCTCTCTTTGCGTTGCCCTACCGATCGAAACCACCGTCTCCACGCCGCCGCTACGCCGTCTCATCAGCGTTGTGCCGTCTCCACCACCACCCTAACATATTCAGTCAGCAACATTCACATTCACTTCTCTCACCTCTCACTTCGTACGCACTTCGCAACACCGCTGACGGCTCTTCACTTCGCACCGTAGCCGGCGCGGCATCAGCTTCGCCTTCTACTCCGGATTCGACGGCGTCTTCCACCTCCGCTACTGCACCCACTCCCGCTGCATTGCTCCGCTAAACAAACCCTAGAAGTTGCAATTTCTGCCTTTTACTCTGCTATCAATCTCTTCATGTATAAATTTCTTTCTTTCTCTAGTTGATTTTGCTTCATAAGTAAAGACCTATAATCTGATTTAGGGTTTATGTTACCTGCTCATGTTGATTTTCCAGATATCATGTATTTGAAGTCTAAAATATCATTTGAAGTGCATATATGATTTTAAAGGGGATTTTAATTTTTTAAACCTAGATTCATATATTGGTCTATAATTAATCAAATATATGTATATTGATGCCATATATGTATATCGATGGTGTAAACATTTCTCTGCCATATATGTATATTGATGCCTCTATACTCCGATGCCTTGGTTGTTTCAGTGTTTTGTCATGACACCATGGATTTTAAAAAGTTGGCATTGAGGGTGTGGTCTTTTTTTGTTATTGTGAGATTCAGTGTATGCATTATGTTCACAGGTTGAATATCTATTGTTGCTCTTATAGCTCGTCGTAGCAGGCTTCATCCTGGCACTCGATACTTAGCTAGGGGCATAAATTCGTGTTACAGCACAGGTAGCTTGGCATCTTTTAAGACAATATTGTTGATGTTATTTCCGTGAACACATTTTTATTGTGAGATTCGGTGTATGCATTATGTTTTTGTTGACATACCTATATTCTAATGAGTGTTTGAGTCTAGTACTGCCTTCTTTATTCTTTGTTCATCATTCAGTCTAAGCGGTCTTCTAGTGCCATTTGTATGATGACTTTTTCAGTTTTTTCTCAAAAGAATTTTGTAGTCAAATTTTTTAGAGCGGTGCTTGACTCTATAATGTAATAGTGAGCGTCTGCTCCTATGCCTCGATAGTTAAAATTAAATTTCTGTAGTTGAAATAGGTGTTATGGGTTGAATCTTTATCTCATTACACTTTGTAGAATGAGATAATATGTTTAATCAATGTTTAGTTTCTTACCATAATATAATGATCTGCAACAACATGAAATCAACAGGAGGAAAAATCATGATGAAAGCACATGAATCTGAGATAAATTTTTTGCTTAATTGCTTATAGTTATAGCATATGCATTTGATAAGGCCTCTTATTGTATACTTTCGTTTCAGTGCTAACGTATTAAATACGCAAGCATGCAGCAAATAGCATCACTCACTCAGGATTTTCTAATACCTAGGTCTAAAACTTAAGAATTGATGCAGTTCACTGAGCCTAAACCCAAAACAAGCTATCGGGGATGTAAATCCAAATTATACACACAAGAAAAAATGTGACATTTGAGAAAAAGAAAACATCTGGCAGCTTGTTGGGCTGACCTTCAGAACTCGTCAACACACCTTTTTTTCTTTGTAGATTGGTAACTACATATATTTTCACAGCAAGCCTGTGAATAATCATATTAAAGTTGACCTATCAGCAACATGATTAGCCTCTGTCTAAATGTAGTGTTAGTAGTTACTAGACAGTAGGAGGAGCTTCCTTCCATGGAGGCTTTTGTTTTTAAGATCTCAAATGACTATATTTGACTTGGATCTGAGGCTTCATCAGTGACGTTCATCACACAACATACAAACCTGATGCTGTACTGCACTTTCTAAACGTGTATGTTTTCCTCTTCTTCCTTACCATGGGTCTTTGTTCTACAAGTTTTACTTAGGATGTTAAATGAGTAATTTTTTTTACTCTACATTTGATAAACTTATGAAGAATTTGAGAAAAATCACTTGCATAGATTGAACTTATAATAGATGTTTGTGATGGATCAATGATCATATTATCCTTGCAAGTTGCAATTGAACTCATATATTGTTTTTAATTATTCACTGAAAGCAAAGAAAGCAACAAGATCATACTTGTAGAGTGATGAAGGATGGGTTATTGGCTTTATTTCTTTATCATATATTAAGGTCAGATTTGTGTGCTTTCATATTAATTATTCAGATCAGTTACAACTTGATTCGTGAATCTTTTGTTCAATAGATTGCTACAATGTGCACATGATATCACAATATAATTATTACAGGGCATCCACTTGACATATGTGACTGAATTCCAGAATCTGATCTTGGCTCTATGTTTTTTTGTTAAAACTTCTCCAGGGACATGCATTTAATAAATTCATAAGATGGGTATCGTTCCTAACAGATGTTTGAGTATGAAGCCACTATCAGCAACTTTTTTGGAAACCCAACTAGGCAGCCGTGCAGGTAGCTCTCTGCTTAATTTTTTTATAATGCATAAAGCGTACATAAGACATTATATGTTGTTAAGCAAATAATAAACATACTAGTGTTCCTTCAAGTGAACATATCATCTAAAGCTAGTTCATCTCAATCTTTGCTCAAGTTTCATGCATAGTTGAACTAAATATAAGGGAAGCACAGATGCCAAAGAGGCTAATTAAGATGTTACAGCGATTCTCATTTTGTATACACTTTTTAGGTAATTTTAATTGTTCATCTCTTATAACCTTTTTTTTCCATTATTTAATAGTTGGTAAGCAGTAACCAGTAACTTGCTGCATGTTGTTGACAAGATCAATTTTAGCTTAGATATGGTAATTGGGCATAATGCCATCTAGGAATTAAAAGTGCCCTAGAAAATTGCATGCTTTGGTTTGAAGGTTAACTTAGATATACATTTAGGGGAGGGGTATATGTATATATATAACAAGGGAATCAAAAGGAAGGTAACCAGTGTTTATAAAGGTTGGGGATTCATTTTGAACTTTTGATCTATTTGAATTAGGTAATTATCCCATTCTCAACCAACCATGGATTAACACATCGATTTATTTGTATTAGGTAATTCCATTTCATATAATTTATGGATTGAAATTTAATTACCTTATGCATTGGCAAACGTGTGTTGAAGTTTATTTTCACAGAGTGACATTTTCAAGGATATATTCTTGTTTATACTAAGGATATGAACAGGATAACATGTTATACAAACGCAGCTTGCCAACTACAAAATATCAGACACTATAGGTTGCACCTTCATTACAAAAAGTTCAATACCATAGAGTAGGCAACTACGCATCCCCCAAATGGTATTTCTCCTACTGGTTGGATAAAACTATGTCAAAGATTGGATAAAACTATGTCAAAGATTTGCAAGCGAGGAGTTCTTTAGCATATAAATTCTTACCGCCTTTATAATAATTATTGATATGAAATATTTTCGTATTGTAACGATTTGCATTTATTCAATTTTGTAGAAGATAAGCACAAATTTAGAATCGTTTGCTCATTGAAATTCTACCTGTTGTTGGCACTGTCTCCATTGCGAGGGTGATCGATATGGTAAGTACCTTTTTTAAACTCAAATCTTTCATTTCAAGAATATATATGAATTGCATTATATTTTTATATGAAACAGAAAAAGAGAAAAGAAGATATTAAAGGCTCTAGAGGAGGAAGTTCGTATTATCAAGGAAGATCAAAGGCATAGGACTACTGCTAAAATATGTTATCTTTGTTGGTTTATATTGGTTGTAATGATTTTAGTGATATTAAGTAATGTAGTTTTTAGTATGTATGAAAACTTCTTACTTAATGTGAATGAGATTAATATTTTAGATATTAGTTGTTACAAATTAGTATATTTTTAATTATTGTAAATTAAAAATTAGTGAATTTTGTGACCTATTGTAAATTAATATTGATAACATAGTGACCATCTTTTTTGTTTTCCGTACTAAATCAGTGACCACAGTTTTTTGGTCTCTAGTAGTACATCAGTGACCATTTTTTTTTGGTCTCTAATGGTAATTTAGTGACCACTATATTAGTCACTAATCGATGTTAACGGAAAAGTCAATTAACCCAAATTAGTGACCTGATTTTGGTCATTAAAGTTGGTTACTAATCCAATTTTAGTGACGACTTTTACTATTTAGTGACGAAATTCAGTGACAAATCTTATCGTCACAACTACAGTGACCACTATTTTTTGGTCACTATATAGTGACCATTTACATATTTGGTCACTGTCAAAAATTAGTGACGAACAGTGACCACCCATATTCTAGTCACTAAATAGCATCTGTGACCATATTTTCACTGTTAGTGACCAAATATTTTTCGTCACTAAATACCTTTTTTCTTGTAGTGATAATATATGCAATTATCAACTACTAGCTTATTTACTCATGTAAACATGAGTATTTTGAATAATTATTTATGTTTTTAAAAAGTTTAATATAAATTTAAGGATTTATTATGAAAAAAAACAATGTGTTTTCAAATATATTTTTTTTGTGATTTCGTCACTCCATATTATTTTTTTTCAGAAAAAACCTTAAGTTAATTTTTTTTCGTTTAGTAAAATTTGATTATAAGAACCTGATTTTCCAGTCTTTAAAAACTCAGTCTACCAATTATAACCTTAGACAAATTTAACAAAACCCAAAAAAATTAACTTGAAGATTTTTTAAAAAAAAAAAAAACATGGAGAGATTAAAACACAAAAACCGTGAAAACTTGTTGATTTTTTTCGTAATAAACCCTAAAATTAAATACAGATTTACTTATAAATAAATTTTCTACTAAAAATAATTATAAAATTAATATTGAATTATTTAAAATTTTAATGTGTTTCCTTTATTGCATTTCATGAATTAAATAGGAAAGTATTGAAAATAGATTTTTATTTTATTAACAATAAAAAAATTAGTAAATGAAATATTTAATTATAGAAAAAATGCGGAAAAATGAAAGTTTAATGCGATGAGTAAGCGACATGTGTCCTGAATTGTTTTCTTATATATATATATATATATATATATATATATATATATATATATATATATATATATATATATATATATATATATATATATATATATATATATTGAATTTTTAACATATCATATGATATTAAGCTCAGTGACAAAAGAAATCCTAGAAACACAAACACAAACACAAACACAAACACACACCAAAGAAACGACAATGAAGAAAACCTAAAACACAATTACACACATGCAAGAATATCATGAAACACATACACACACAAAAGAAATCCTAGAAACACAAACAAAAAACCAAGAAAATGATGGGGAAGTCGATGGACAAATTAACCAACGATAAGGAAATCAGTGGAATGTACTTCAATTCAAATGTTAATGAACAAGAAGATATGATGAAGAAATGATGTGGAAACAAATAATTGAGTAACACGTGAAGAAATCAAACCAAGGATGAAGAAACGTAGCCTACTAGATGAAGAAATAAAATTTAAAGGGCCAAGAACAATTACAAAGATACGTAAAGTTGTGTTATTCCAAACATACTCTCTACCCCATTTATTCGTCTTATTTCTATGATCATTGTATTTATTTTTCTTACCAATTAAATTAACCTTTTTAGTTCGGGAGAGGGTTATGTTAATATTAACACATGTTGAATCTTTTTCGTTATAAAATTCTAGGAATATCATTTATTGAGTCTTCTTCAGTTAACTGGTTGAACTTAACCGATCAACATACTCAAATATTATGTGTCAACCTAGTTATTTTGGCCCGTTTCAATTTATGTCGTATTTTCAGGTGATATATGTTAATAAAATTTAGAAAAAGTTGAATCAATAGTTTTGTGAACTTTTGGTTTAATGTATGGTAACGAACGATCTTTGTGGAATGCATGGCTATTTTTCAATTAACTCTTATAACATCAACAATATTATTTAGACCCCACTTAAAAATGATTATTTTTTGTCATCGTCTAAAATTGATATATAATAAAAAAAGAGAAATATTTAATATATTTGTGGTTTAACGAATTGAAACTAAAGGGATGCAAATACGTGGTAGAAATCCAAGATTGTTTTCATACAAAGACGTATGTAGATCAATCAATCAAGCAGCAATAATTTGCTAATCAAAACCCTACTTTTTACTCAGTGGCCTAAAAACTCACACGTATAAACACCTTCTCCTTTTTATCACTCGCATTTTTGGATTTGTTCAATTGATCCATTAAAGTTAATAGAATGTTCAATAATACTTTCACCATGTCTTTTTCTTCCCAATGATCACAATCCTCCATCACTTAATAATATCTATAACATTTTTTCATTTTTATATTTTTATTAAATAGCATATGTTTTGTGCTTTTCAATGTTTTGTTTTCTAAAGTTGATGGTCGATCTCCAGAATCATTTTCAAAAGTAAATTTTAAGCCCATTTCGAAAAGTAATCTAATCTTCAATTTGGATCTATTTTTTTTTTTTTTCACAACTACAAACTAATTCAATAAAATAACAAGTAAAACCCATCAAATTAATGAGGTGGCCGGAAATATATATATATATATAATATATATAGATATATATATATATATATATAATATATATATATATATATATATTTATATATAATATATAGAATATATATAATAGATATGTATAATATATACATGAATATATACATATATATATATATCTGTATATATATACATTTATGTATATCTATAATATATATCTATATATATATATGATATCTATAATATATATCTATATTATATTATCTGTATATATATAGATATCTATACTATATATATATATATATATATATATATAATATATATATATAATATATATATGATATATATATATATAATCTATGTATCATTATAAAATATATATCATTACTATATATATATATATATATAATATATATATATATATAACATGTATCTATATATATATACACATATAATATAATAACATATATATATACATATATATATTATACATATCTCGATATATCATAATATATATATATCTATATATATAGATAACATTTATATATTCTATATATAATAATATATACATACATATATATATATATATATATATAATATATATATATATATATATATATATATATATATATATATATATATATATATATATAGGGTCAGGTTCTATGGGGCACCTGTATGCATTGTGCACTTTGGGAACCTGTATGCACCATTAGATCTTGAACTTTAATGGTTCAGATTGTAGTGGCAAAATGGTAATTAACTTGAAAATGGGTGCACGGGTGCATAACTTCTCGCGCGCAGAAGGGCAAAATCGGAAGATGCTTGAATTCAGAAAATATACTATTCGAATTTAAACAAACATGATGCATCTTCATCCAATTTAATGGATTCGTCTTCAAACACGATGCATCTTCATCCAATTCAATTTCAAACATGATGCATTTCGACCATATTCATCCTCGTCTTTGTTCCATCATTATGCATCACCCAAAATCGTGATACATTTCGGCCATATTCATCCTCGTCCTTGTTCCATCATTATGCATCACCCAAATCGTGATGCATTTCGACATTTAAACGTGTTAATTTAGTGATGCATCTCTGAAATTTAAATGTGTTCATCAACGTCTTCAATGTATTCATCATTGTCGTGATGCATTGCTGTTGTGCATCATGTTTGAAATAACCAATACCAATGCTCCAACTATTTCTTGGAAGCAATAACCACCAACATTAATAAAGAATCTTAGAATCCTTTGACTAGCCATAAGCATGATACAAAATCGTAGAATGAACTGTTTGTGAAAAAATTGATACTGAAAAACCATGTTCAACAGACGCAAGCAAATTCTCGTCAACATCGATGCACAGGTATGGTGCAGAGTTGCATACCGACGGTGGACAACGATGGTGGTGCTGGGTCTGGCGGCAGTAGTAGTGGTTGTCTTGTGAAAACTGGTTATGAGAAAGAGAGATGGAGAGAGGCTAGCCATGAAAGAGAAAGAGAAAGAGAGAGAAAATGGGATGGATTTATGGGAAGGTGGTTGATCATTTTATTTAGTTTCCTAAATAAATGATAAATATTAAATTAAATCTTATAATTTAACAATATATTATTAAGCATTCCCAAAATGCCCTTGCACCCTTTGTAAACAAGCAATGCATTTTTGGTTCCCATTTGGTTCTCGATGCATATGGTGCCCCATAGAACCTCAATCTATATATATATATATATATATATATATATATATATATATATATATATATATATATATATATATATATATATATATATATATATGTATGTATCTGCTTGTGGTAACAATACTTTATTACATTTTCAGTCGTGATATTAATTATTTACTTAATTTATGATTATAAAGAATTATATATAAGACATATCAGTACCAATTAAGAGTATTCATTAGCATATAGCCATGGTCTTTGACATTATTAAAAAAATGGTGAATTGCTAGAAAACAAAAATTGGATATAAAAGGGGAAAGAAATAGTATTCAAACAACCAAAAATAGAAAAATGTAAGATTTACAAAGACTAAACTGTTTAAAAAAAATGATTGGTTTAAAAAGGACAAACACACACACACACATAGGGGTGACTTCAATGGAAAACCAATGTGCATCAAGATTCCATAGGAAATCAATATCTACCAATCGCAACCGTTGGATCTGATACATTCATTCAAAGAACAATGTCACAATGATGTAATTATAAATATCACTTTTAAGATGCATCATCTGATCGATGTATTGGCGTGCATAGGTTGTTATGCAAATCCGACTTACCGGGCACCTACGTAACATTACATGTGTAATTTATTAAACTAAAGTTTTGCATAAAAAAACCCTGGAGTTTGTGACTTTTTATTATTAAAACTTTTAACTATTTTTTTCATCGCTTCTCCTTTAGCTTCGGCGACTTCGACGACTCCTCACCTTTGAGTTTTGTGTTTAAGGTTATGCTTTCGACTTGGTTTAGGGTACTTCAGGTATGTTAATGAGTTTGTTTCTTTGAAAACCGTTTATGTTTTTCACAAACTCTCAATTCTTACGCTTTGATTCAAATTTTGTTTGTGTAGGATGCATCTGACTATAGTTTTGTGTTCATCGACCGATGTAAAGGTTCTAGAATTTAATTTTGGTTGTTTATCTTCAGATGTCTTCGTCGTTTTGTTTAAACCGATTTTTAGATCAGCTGTGGTTTTTTTTTTGTTTATATTAGTCAAGATCTATAATAGCTCAAACCCATCGGGACATGATATTGTCTGCTTTGTCACTCTAATACGATGCCTCACGGTTTTATGTTCATCCCAAAATGCGTCCTGTTGTGGAATAATTACCTCACCCTTATAAAGGTCTTTTGGATTCTCCCCCCCCAACATTGTGGGATGTCACAATCCTCCCCTCATGAGGATACAACGTCCTCGATGTGCAGCTGTTTGGCGCCCAGATCTGATATCATTTGTAACAGTTCAAACCCATCGGGACAAGATATTGTCTGTTTTGGTCACCTCAATACGATACCTCACTACTTTGTTTTCATCCCAAAATGCATCTTGTTGGGAATAGATATCTCATATTTACAAAGGTCTCTTTGATTTTCTTGCCCACCAATATGGACGCGTTTTAGGATGAAAATAAAACTGTAAGACGTCGTATTGGGAGACCAAATCGAACAATATCATGTGCGGAGGGCTTGAGCTATTACAAGATATGTTTATGGTTCAATAATGTTCATTTTCTGTTGCATGTGTTTAATTGACTCTTGCCTCTTTAATATTGAATTTCAACTTTGTTTGTGTAAATGAAATCGATTTCATTTTATGTTCACGAGTTGCGTTTTTAGGTTCATTTTGTGTTCGATTTCGTTTATCTAGGTTCTGTTTTAGTTTCTAAATATGATCCGTCAGAATGGGGGTTTCGTCGGAAAAGTGTTTTCTTTGTTTATTAAATAAATATTTAATAGAAATACATGCGATCAAAATGCAATCATCGGTGAAAAAACTTAATTTTAATGGTTTTCAGATTGAAGGTTTATTGTGCAATGAAAAATGATTTGAGGCTTTAATTGAAAAAAACCTAACAAGTTGAGGTTTTTTACGCAAATTTTTTAATAAAAAAAATTGACATGTTGTTACCAAGTTGAAACCAGTTCATTTTATTCTAAAAACCTAAATTTAATGAGTTTTAGTCGGCTGAAGTTTTTTTGTGCAATGAAAAATGGTTGAAAATTTTAATCGCAAAAATTGTCCAAGTTATGGGTTTTTAACATAAAAGTTCCTAATATATAATGATAGAATGCAACTTATTAATATATAAATGTATAAAGTATTTTTGATTAAACTCTTATAATCATATTAATTTATATAAGTGAACTTAGTTACCTTTTGTTAAATAAATTAAACGTTGTTATCTTTCTTAAACTAAAAGAAACTTGGTTATCTTTTTCGTAAAATTAATAAAAGTTCTAAAAATGAAGAATACCCTTAATTGATGGGTTTTTTTTTTTTTTTTTTTTTTTTTTTTTTTTAAATTTGTACCTTTTTTTGGGGTGAGAAAGTAGTCAAAATACTCAACCAGCTTAAATGCATATATATATATTTGTTAAACCAATGATATCTTTTTTTTGCAATTCGTCCATTTTAAAATTATTAACCATTTATATTTTAGTGAAAAGATATGTGAGAAATATATTAAAGAAGGGGTACGTATACCAGCAAAAAGCTAGAAAAACTATCTCAAACAATCATAACTCTTTTACTAAATTATTTCATATTTTCAGTACCTTAAAAGTTGATGGTTCAAATCATGCTACCCCTTGGCCTCTTCCAGGAAAAAAAGAGATAAACTGGTCGTAGTGTTCGTCACTATTTGATTACAAAAAGTTTATCCATTTATTTATTTAAAACGTGTGCTCCAATCGAGCCTCCATGGCTGAGATGCTTATGTGAGCCCATTATCTCAGGCCTTTTGATCACGTACAAAAGATAGCATTATATGTGAACAAGATTGAAGATCAATTTCGCTACGAATGGCCTACTAAAAAAAGACAATCTTTTTATCGTCATTTCTAATAATTAGTTATAAAGAACGTTTCCTTTTTCAGTTTTGTCTATTATTACAGGTTTATATGAGTGGGTTTAAATTATCAATAACTTAATATTAATTGCACAATAATAATATTGAACTTTGTTGGCTACCATACGACTTATTAGAGACAAAGCGATGAAGCAATACAGACGACTTAATACAGATTGACGTGTCCTTTCTAAAAGCAATAGGGGTGACATTTTTAGGTATTAGAGGCTACATATGTCGCCCCTGTTGACCTGAAATCTTCTAGTGTCTTAATCATTAATATAGTCAACATACAAGTATAAGTTTCCAAATCAAAACAAGAAGTTCAATACAAAACAAATACATTTTGGTACACATTCGGTGACACTGTTAGTGACCTTTTTAATACAAGCAACCTTTAGTGACGTTAAAAGACTTGTCATTAAACAATGTTAAAATGAAATTGTGTTAATCACTTGAACAATATTCATAGTAAAGATATAAGGTTCGTCTAGTTGAAATCAGTTAAGAAATTGAAGGTGTTAATGTAAAAGCATAAGAATTCTAAAATCAATATTGAGATCTTAGCAATTATATATTGTTGGATTAATTACTTCAAAAGGTAATCTATTGTCACTATTTTTTCAATTTGGGTAACATACTAACTTTTTTTTCTATTTGAGGTAACATACTTTCCAAATCAAGGCAATCAATGTTACTGTATCAGATTAAAAGGTAAAAATTACTGACATTACAATTTCATTATCCAGTCATCAGTTTATGTAATTTCTAATATTGCTTAATTATTTTAAGATTTGCTCAAAATAGCAAGGTATTATCAAAAGTACTTTTAAATTGCATAAAAGAGTGCACATCATATAAGTATTAAACTGTTATATTTGTTAAAAAAAATGTTGACCGGACAAGAAACTGCCACATCGGTAATTTTTAACTTTCAATCCGATATGGTTACCTTGATTGACTTGATTTGGAAATTATATTACCTTGATTAGAAAAAAAAATTAGTATGTTACCTAAATTGAAAAAAAATGTAACAATGAATTACCTTTTTGATGTAATTAACCCTATATTGTTTTACAAAATCAATTGTTCTTTGAAAATAAACATCGGACAAGCTTAATGTACATTGTAGATTGTTGGGGGTAGCTTTGGCAAAATCAAGGCCAATTATATATAAAAGTATTGGCACTATAGGCTCTCCGGCAAATTAAAAGCCATGTGTCCCAACAGGTAGGGTAGGCATCGAATGAAGATGCATCATCAACCCAATCAATACAACAATAGTCCTTTAGCATTCCTATCTTCTCTACTTGTAATTATAACATTGTACTCAAGGAAACAAGATCTATGAAGTATCATCTTTGATTAGAATACTGTAGTACCATACTAAATATACATGTTCATTACGATAAAATGTTAAATTTAATGTACAACTACAATATACATATGTTCCAATATGCATTATTATTTACTAGTTCACATCATTTCCATGTTCATTATGATAAAATGTTTCATTTCATTCAAAATAACAATATGCACATGTACAAATGTGCAATATGCATAAACATGTGTATATTGCGCACTTTTGCATGAAATTAAACATTTTGTCATAATGAACATGTAAATGATATGAATTAGTCAATTATAATGCAATTTTAAACATGATTATATTATAATTACATGAAATTTAACATTTGAACATGTACATTTATTATAGTTTTCCAGTACTACAGTACTCAAATATAGTATTCAATTAAGGCAGGTTGCAATTTATGAGATATACGTGGACTAAATAATAATTTTAAAATGACAACCAAACAAAAATAAAGAAGAAAAAGTGATATGTAAAACACCCACTACCAAATGATTGATCAATCCAATTTATAATTAATCGTCACTTTGATCTGGAATACTATTATATATAATGTGCAAAGTTCATCGATATCCTATCCAGTTGAAAGCGAGTGTACACACGTATCCTACTCGATCGATCTCTACCTTTCCAGCTCTCTATCCTAATTAATCCCTCAGCTGGATTCTAATCTATCTTGATCATATATATTTTGTACGTAAAACGTACATTTTGCTACTTAATTAAGGGAAATTAATCGAGTTACGTGTTATATCAATATATCTATCTTCTCCATGTTTGCATCGATCAATCTGCATGAATCTTAATTACGTTTCCATTGACATGTGTACGTAATTTTGAGATATTACTTTTGGCGTTGCAGAATGCATATGCCAATTAATTTAAAGGAGGAAAAAAAGGGAAATAAAAGTTTTGAAGCCCACTAGAAAGATGAGATCGATGCAAAATTATGAGATGAAAAAGAGATAGAGCGCAATAACAATCCTTTAAGTCGATAGCCTAAATTAAGTGGGTGACGCAAACAACATGACGCCTCGCTAGCTTTTGATCCAATCAATAATAAGCCACTAATTTTACAAATTAAGGATTATATATATCAACAATATAAAATTTTAAAACAAAACTTCATCATTAATTCTAATATATATATATATATATAATCGAGTTGAGTTTATAACTTTCAGTATGATTGAATTTGGACAATCAAAAACTTCAAATATATAAGAGTGCCAAACAACATCAAGTTGGGCAAGAAATAAACAAAACATCAAACAAGTGAAAAGGGACAAATTAATTAGTAAAAGACATATATAGCTTCAACTGCTGACCATGAATAAAAATAAATTCATGCTACATACAACTTTGATACACTTGAATATTTTGAGTATTAATCATCGAACGAATAATAAATGTGTTCTACTAAGTTGATGGAAAAATGGTGATATCTGATCATACGTAACACCTCGATCTCAAAGTTCTCATCATATGAAACAAAAACTACCCTATCCACCTTGAATCAGCTAGAAACTACAAATGATCATGCAACACACCACTCTTCACGTACAATAATACATATATATATATATATATATATATATATATATATATATATATATATATATATATATATATATATATATATATATATATATATATATATATATATATTTTGTGAACACTTTATTCGTTGTGAACATTGTGAACAATCATAAAATAGCTTCTGAATCTTATGAATCTTGTTGAAAATAGTACTGGACTCTTCTATTAACCTATTAATACTATTGGATCCTTTGGATCTTATTGAATCCTATGAATTTGTCGAATCTTATGAATCTTGTTGCATCCTATGCATCTTGTGCATCTTGTTATAAAAACTACGTACTATGAACCTTTTGAATGTTCTGAATCTTAAATAGACACTTCTATGAACCTTTTGAATCATATGAATCATATTACAAACACTTGTTGATATATATGAATGATTATATGTATTTTTTTATTTGTTCACAACGTTCACTACGAATAACTTGTTCACAATGGATCTCATCCCTATATATATATATATATATATATATATATATATATATATATATATATATATATGGATGAGATCCATTCATATAATGGTATTGCTTGTGGTGTTCTCCACAATTCGGATTATGCTAATAAAAGTTAAGGATTATGAATTGTTATATATTAACTTGATGTAATCATTAGAATGTCCAAATAATTAAAGATTGTTACTAAAATAAAAATGATGGTTAAACCTCAAGATTATGAATTATCTGGTGGCTGAATTGACCCATCTAAAACTGAAATTAATACTGGCCACGTCAGTGACCAATGAATAACACAAAAAAATGCTAGAACTTATTTAACCTAGCTTATAGTCTTGAAATTTTTATGTTTAAAGCAAATATATAAATCGAATGAATAATAAATGTGTCAATAAAATGATTTCATTGTTTTAATTACATATTAATTTTTTTTATTTGTATATTTAATGTTAAAAGAAAAAGAAATGAAAAAGGGTAGTCACCACATATATAAAAAGGGTGGGTGATATATATCTCATACGTAACACCTCTCAAAGTTAAGATAAGCTTACCAAAGCATGCAACATCGATCGGGATTTAATTTTATGTTTAATCAAACGAACAAAAACAAAAGATATGATATATAGTACGTAGTAAAATGAATCCCAAAATTAGGATTTGGGAAGGACCCACCCTTCTATAATTGAATATGAGATGGCCAAATACTTGTGATCCACCACATCATCATATATTCTAGATTAATTCCCCGGCCTAGCTAGCTAGCTCACACATATCACTGATCGAATGATCTAATATAATCAAGGCCATGTCATGGTTCCTAGGATTGAATGAATGGATTTACGCACACATATAATGATCATGGTAAGTATGAGGTCACGGGTTCGAATCCCGTCGAAGACAAGATGAAATTTGGGTGGTGAAAGTAAGTTCTGAAGTCCCCACTTGGGGTAAAGAAGTAGTTTAGGAGTAGGAGTAAGTCAGTTTGCCGATCAAAAAAAAATATAATGATCGAGCAAATTTAATTAGGAAATATTTTAATGGTCATTACCTTCTTAATTAATTAAAACCCGGTGTACGTGGTAGGTGAGACGTCCACCTCCATCATATCGTGAGGCCGACCCACTGTAATTGTTAAGAGATCGATGCCATGCCTAGCTATCCCAAAATGTATAGACCAAACCAAATAACGTACTGATCGATGGTGTGTTTAAGAACATAATGATCCATATATATAAGCTATCTAATTAAGTTAATTTAGGAATGACTTATAATCAGTATATGTACTCATCAGTAGTGGATACCTATTTTAATATATGATGATATGATTTTTTTTTTAATGACAAAGAATTTAATTTTAATTACTATATATACTGAGAATTTAAAACTAGAATTTACAAGAAACCAAACACATCCTTACAGAAAACATCGCAACTTTCCTTTACATAAGTGATGATAAGTGACTAAATACTCATTGACACTAAATACAAAATACTTATTTAAGGCTCTAATTGACATCAACAATAACCAATATAACAGCTCATTACTGAATAATCAAAATCCAAATAAGATATAGAAGTAACAATATAATACAATCAAAATAAATATTATACAATCTGACCGGTGTTCTTCATCTAGTGTGGCAATGGACTGAAGAAAGAAATAGGAGGAGAACGATATGGTGCAGTGATGGCCCTCTTCTCTCGATTTGTTACCTTCATGTTGTCAATATGGTGCACTCACGACGAGCAGCAAGGGAGGTGAGAAGAGGAGTGAAATTTTAATCTTGAACGGCGAGCAGAGGGTGAGACGGAGAGGCCGGGCCGTCGGAGGGATCGAGGACGCCGCTGGTGGAAGACACAGGGCAGCCAGGGTGGGTAGAGTCGTGGAGGACGCAAGGAGGCGAGGTGAGAGAACAAGTTGAAGGAAAGCCGTGTTTTGAGGTTTAAGGATTAATTTTTTTTTTTTTAACGGCTGGTGTGGTGGTTATCGCCTAGGCCCAAGTGCCGACAGATCCCGGTTCGATCCCCACCACAATCTCCTAATTATATTAAAATCTTCATAGTTAGATTAGTTCACCTGAAGGGAAAAACCCCCAAAATCCGCCTCAAGTGAGGATCGAATCTGGGTAACAACCCTCCTCAAGCCCCTTATGGAAACTTGGTGGCCACCAGGACAAGTCTAATGGGTGATGGTATTCTTACTGACTGAATAACTATCAAATAATTAATATTTGTCTGCTATCGTTTTAAAAATAAACTTATCATCTTCTTTTCGCTTACCGAATAAATAATAGAGCTCCATAATTAAGTACTTATTTAAAAAAAAAAAAAGAAGAAGAAGAAGAAGAACAAGACTGGCCGGATAACCAAACCCCTCAAACTAGAAAATATGTGTATATAGCCGTCGCTACCTTCACAATGATCATATTGCGCATATTCATTTGCCTAGTATTATGTTCATCATGAACATCTCTTTAAAAAAATCATGCACAAAACAAATTTACGTACTATAGCCTCAAGCTTCTGAACCGATCTCGAATTCTATATAACCACCAAAGGTCTCCCTCTTCATTTCAATTATCAATCCAATTAAACAATAACACATGAACTTTTGCAAGTAATAGACAAAGGTACGTTGTGTTGTTAAAAAGACTATCTGATAATTTGTTTCTGTATAAAATTGTGATCGATGAATAGTTGAACACTAATTAAACATGGTTAAAGAAACATAAAAAGAATGATCATGAAGACATATAAAATTGAGATCGAGGCAAGAGGTATATTCATTTATTTGAAACTCCTCCAAATTAATTTTTTTTTTTTTTTTAAAAAAAAAACTTGCCAATATAACGTACGTCCATTGGGACATTGGGTGACCCACCACCCTCCTATCCTTTTCATCACTTCCTTGCTATATATAAGAAGGGATCCCTTAATCATCTTTCATCAAACACTCTTCCAGAACTAAGAATTGAAGCAGTGCAGCTTCAGAAGCAACAATTAATATCTCGATCTCTGTATAAACATTCTGCCAATTTTTAGTTTTTGAAAGAGGAGAGGCATTTAATATATACTTGTGTTACTTACCAATCAAAGAAGATGACTGGGAACTTGGCTCACCTCACTCTTGCATTTGGCCTTCTTGGTATATAAATCTCTCTCTCTCTCTCTCTCTCTCTCTCTCTCTCTCTCTCTCTCTCTCTCTCTCCTTATGAACGTATAACCTCCTCGTTAGCGCTGTCTAAATCTCTCGGTTCTTTAATTCCCCCTCTCATTATCGGCACACAAAAAGTGGATTGTTAAATGCTACTGGTTTTATTGAAGAGATACATATATGGTTAATAAAATATAATGCATGGCAACACAATAAAGCCTGCATGTTAGAAACCTATCATGTTGCTGATATTTTTCTTTATTTTGTATTTGCAGGCAATATTGTTTCGTTTATGGTATTTCTTGCACCAATGTAAGTGCCCAATTTCTAATCTTATGCTATCTTTTCGTTTCGTACGTAATAAATCTATTGAATTTTTCGTTAAACTTATTTTCATATTTAGCAAAAGTTGTAACAACTTTTATGTGTAAAAATAGACCGACATTCTACAAAGTCTACAAGAAGAAATCAACCGAAGGGTTTCAGTCAGAACCTTACGTGGTGGGCTTATTCAGTGCCATGCTATGGATATATTATGCATTGCTCAAGACCAATGTCATGCTTCTCATCACCATTAATACAGTTGGCTGTGTCATCGAGACCATTTATATTTGCTTCTTTCTCTTCTATGCCCCAAAGAAGGCTCGGGTACGTCTACTATACTCTTTTTCTATAACGAAATGTAACTATTACAGTCTTTGTTAAATTTAAGGTGACGAAATTAACAAATATACTAAATCTTATGCAGATGGAGAGTTTGAAGCTAATTGTGTTGTTCATAGTTGTCGGTTTTGGCCTGATTGTTGTCCTAACTCAGTTCCTTGCAAGTGGAGCTAATCGTGGCGTGATAGTTGGATGGATTTGCCTGGTATTTTCTCTCTGTGTTTTTGTTGCACCTTTGGGTGTGGTGGTAAGTATCATTTTCATAGTTTTTCCGTATATGATTGATAATTAATACCTTTTCATATATATCATATCCGTTCGAATTTCTTTCCAGCGGCAAGTGATCAAAACAAAAAGTGTGGAGTACATGCCAATTCTCTTGTCTGTGGCACTCACCCTCAGTGCTGTTATGTGGTTCTTTTATGGCCTACTCCTTGGTGACTTCAATATTGCGGTACAATCAAAAAATAATTACAAATTCTTGTCTTTTCTATAGAAGTTATCTATATCTTTATTTCTTTTTAATTACTGATCTAGAGTCTTGTTAAAACATGTATCCAGATTCCAAATGTTCTTGGATTCACCTTCGGTATTCTTCAAATGATCCTATACTTCATGTACAAAAATCCGAAGCCGGTTGCCAATGAGAAGATATCCACTTTTGAAGCTAAAGTCATTGACATGGAACAGCTAAAGATCCCAGAATGTAAAGATCAAAAAATCATTGATGTTGTCAAGCTTTCTGAAATTATTCCAGTGGTTGAAAAACTACACAAAAATGAATATGATGATTGTCGTGCGGCTGTTGAACCTCAAGCTTACCCAAATGTGCCAAATCGCATCATTGAAGTCGCTGCTTGAGATCAACACCTCTGAATTGGATCACAGAAAGACCGAATGGGGCAACATGTGGTTCGATCGATCATATCGTCCTTGTTTTTCGTGCTTCTTCTTTATAAGTACGTAGTTGTAGCCTTTAACTGGTTCCAGATCGATCTATCATCTTTTGCTTTGTGCGAAGTTTTTTCCTAGCTACCTCTTAGCTAACAGATGTTTCATTTTTCTTCCCTGTAATGATTATATTAATGTAAATAAGTTTGAGGTTCCATGCATACTTCCATATTTATGCAATAAATTTTTTAATATGCTTTGAGTTTTTCTATCTTTTCTCCTTTCTAAACCGTACCCATTTAGTTTCTTCACTAAAATAAGGTTTATGTATATATATGGATATATGATCGAACTATGAGATTAATTTTTACACACTTAGCCAATAAACTATTTTTTATCATTAAACTTTAGTTGGTACATACTTATATACTAAAATAACACGCAATTAGTCACTAAACAATCATATTTGTACACAAGCATTAAAATTGAGTCATTTTTTTCAAAATCAAATAATATCTACTAAAATTTAATAGCTAAATGTATAAATAACCATATTTTGATGGTTAAATAACACAAATCTAACCGTTAGTTAGTCAAATAAATGCTTTAATCCTTAAAATTAACCATTGAATCTCTCACTTTCACTTTTGTATTTTATCCTCCAATTAAAAAAAGAAAAATATACAAAAAGTATCTTTCTTTTGAGATAGTTTGATAAATCTCTTCATCAAAAATGTTATCTCAAAAGTCACTCAACTGACTTAATAAATCACACAAAATCAATGTTTTACGTGTTTAACCAATCTATATAATAAAAAAGAACACATAAATGACTTGTGTCGTCTCCACTTTTAATGTGAAAAGGTAAATACAAATACAAATAAAAATATGTAATAAAAGATAAATATAATTTATTATTTTTAAAACCTATAAATATTAATAAATCATTAACTCTATCTAACATTTATCATTATTCAATATATATTACATTTCTCATTATCTAATTTTTTTTGTTATTATTATGAATATAATACGTATACATCCCAATTAAATCTTATATATACTTATCTATATGCATGCCTAATTTAAAAAATATTTTGTGTTCATTCAAAATATTAAACATAAATAAAGATTATACAAACAATATTAAATATAAGTAAAAAATAAACATAATACAACATTATTAAAATCATATTTTATAACATATTGTTTATTGTAATAATATATATATATATATATATACATATATATATATATATATATATATATATATATATATATATATATATATATATATATATATATATATATATATATATATATATATATATATATATATATATATATATATATATATATATATACATATATACATATATATATATGTATATATACATATACATATATATATATACATATATATATATATACATATATATATATATATACATATATATATATATATATATAAACATTATGTTGTATGTAAAATTGAAGCTTTAAATTATGTCGATTAAATACATATAATTTTGTAAATAAAATATCTTAAAATTTGTTTAAAAAAAATAACTACTATTAAATATTAATTATGATAAATAACAATACTATTATTGTATTTTTTTAATGATATTTAATATTTATATGTTTTAATTTTATGTTTACATAAATTTTATATAAACAATTTTATTGAAATTTATCCATGTAATTTGTGTGCATAAACCAGTTATGTTATATTAATGACCACAAGACATGTGTCGAGTTTTGAAGACATGGAACACACTCATGTGGAGTTTTATTAACTACGTTTTGTTTCGGTTTTACTTATAACTACAGAATTTTTAATATTTAAATCATATAGCACCGTTTTATTCTTGTCGATTACTATTATGCACCAATTAATCTTAACTCCCCTTAAGTGTCTGTCGTAGATATTGGCCTATGCACCACCTCACCTTGTGATTTGCCACTAACCATGACCTTACGTTGCCAATGCTCGTATCATATACGAAGGTTTGTGATTAGAAGTTTCTTATTTGAAATTATCGATCATATTGCTTTTGTAGATCATGGTCAATATATTTGTAGATGTTTTGAACAAATCTAGGTCTTCTTCTTCATGTTTGATTTTAGGTTTAAGTATTTGATTTAGGGTATAGATTATTCTCCTTGCTTTATTTGGGGTTCCACAAATTATGTTTAAAATCAATTTTTTAAGCATCGGTTGGGTACTTTCTCCTATTTGGCTTCATGACAATTAGGTTTCAGTCCAATTGATTGTGAGTTCTCTTCCAGATTCGATTCAATTCGATTGTGAGTTTTGTTCCATATAATTTCTTCAATTTGGCTTCATATTTTGGGTTTTAATCAAAAATTATGTTTGAAATCAATTTTTTAAGCATCGACTGTCTGTTTTGTTCCAAATTTCGATTCAATTCGTGAGTTTGATTTCCATTAGGTGTTTTCACATATCTTCATTTCTATTCAATGAATTGAACATGATTTTGAGTGTTTGAATTCTATTATCTGTTCATATATATTGTGTAGTTTTGTGCTTTTCTATAAAAATTGGAATGTTTTTCCTTTGATAAATTTATTCTTTTAAAAAGATAGTATCTAGCATACCACACATTTAAAGCCTACATAATTTATTATATTCTTGAAATTAATTTCTTCAGATTAGTTATTATAATGTAAATTCAAAAGCTTCCATTTTTTTTGTTGTTACATATTGAACTTGGACAGAGGCACAGAGCCTACTTAAATAAAGTTAACCAAACGTACATAGGAGTCTGTATGGATTTAAATTAATAAGATTTTGAAGGACAGGCCCAGTTGAGTTAAGGGTGTTTTGTGCTAGGCCTAGGACCGTTCATGGGCCGAAGAATAGTCCATCTCTATTTGTGGTTGTGGAAGTATTAGTTGTTCCAAAATCCAAACTCTCTCTATGCTCATATAGTCATATCGTTGGATAAGCAAGGTCGTGGCCCACATTAATCGTTTAACAATTCATCAACAAAACAAAAGGGATCACAAATTCACAATTCAGAACTTGATAAAGTGAGTGTTATGAAAAGTGTGCTTTTAAAAAGGTCTATTATGAAGAAAAAAAAAACCAATATTTTTTTACGTTTGTATGTGTATTCGTCTTTTCATAAAAGTCTTCAAGTTTTTTCTTTTGTTTAGTGAAATTAGGATAATGGAAACCCGGTTTTTCAATTTTTAAAAATTCGATTTACTAATTATAACCGAACACTAATAGTCAAATTTCACAGAACAACAAAAAAATTTAACTTAATGATTTCTCTGGAAAAAATAACATTGAGGAACGAAAACACAAAAACCGTGAAAACATGTTGGTTTTTTCATAATAAAACATTTTTAAAAGTATTAAACCATAATAATCAAGATTCAAGTTCATATAAAACTACTTTTTGACAGAAAAAAATTATAAAAAAATGATTTTGATTCGTTCATTTTCCTCTTTTTGTACATCCAAAACACAGAGTTGATAAGTCTTTTTAATATACAAATCCAAACACTCTTTAGCGGGTGAATTCAAGTACTAAACACTATGGAGATGGAATAGAGAAGGTAAATGTCGACAGTTCTATCTCCACCTAAATAGAGTGACTATGTCACATGGATGACCTCCGGCATGTGATGTATAATGCCTATGGATAAAACTGATGAGAGAGATAAAGTGGCAAGCCCGAAAATGGCACGCATTATTACGTGTGGCAATACTTGTATAAAAAACTTATATAATATGCAGTGATGGATCTAGAAAATTATAACATTGGAGACCAAAAAAAAAACTTACCCTAAACATAAAAATAGTTGAACGGTACAATAAAGCAAAATGATAGACAATGTTATACAATCAACCTACAAATATAAAGAACAAACCAATTTAAAACTACAATTAATAAAAATGAGCAAAGAAACCGAAAAAAAAAAATGAAATTAGGAATCAATTAGCATCTACCTATAAAAATTTAGCGTTTTTTTTAACATGAGAGGAGATGTTGAGACTAGGCTAATTTTGCAATAAAAATTAGCATGGAGTTTTTTACATGGTTCGAGAGATTACCACTCATTGTGCAGCGCACCAGAGTGATGCGTGTTTTCATGCACTTAGAGTGTTCGGATTTGCGTAAATTCACATATGATATGTGTAATGTTAATTAAAACATGTTCATGAAAAAAAAAATTTAAAAATTACTTTTAAGAATGGTACCTTCTGGTGCGCTGCATAATGGGTGGTACTCACTTGAACCTATATATATATATATATATATATATATATATATATATATATATATATATATATATATATATATATATATATATATATATAGGTTCAATTGAGAACTTTTGTGCATCGAGGTACAAAAGTACCTATATCATCCATTAGATCAAAAATTTGTATGGATTAGATTGATGACAAAAGGGTAAATAGTTGGACAATTTTATGCATCTTGTGCATTATGAAAACAAACAAGGAAGGACATTTTGGGGAATATGCATACATCATTAAATTTAATATTTCAACAATTAATCAAATAATAAATGTTCAATAAATTCAATTGATACATTTCCAAACTCAACAAAAAGTACACAAATTCAAAAAAGATGATGGAGATCGATGCATATCATCGTTAATCGTGTTTATCTATGTATCGTGTTCAAAAAAGACGCATTTAACAAAAAAAAATACACAAATTCATTTATGCATCGTGTTCGTCGTTCATATTCTTCATTTATCTATGCATTGTGTTCAACTTGTTCATCATTCATCTATGCATCGTCATTGTTTATCATTCATCATCATTTTTTGTTGTTCATCGTTCATCATCCATCTATGCATCGTCATTGTTCATCTTCTATCTATGCATCACCATTATTCATCGTTCTTCATCCATCTATGCATAGTGTTTTTCATATTTATCATCGGTTGCATCTCTTGTTCATGTTCATCATCATCGTTGTTCATCGTTAATCATCGTCTTCAAATCCTCATCACTATGAAATTTATAAACAACACAATTAGAGAGAAAATGAGAGAGAGAGAGAGAGAGAGAGAGAGAGAGAGAAATGGGGAGGAAAATGAGGAATGTAGTTAATATGAGATTTTAATTCAAAATGTAACTCCTAATTATCTTTTAATGATATTTAAAAATTAATTAATTTCATATATTTAATTTTCCCAAAATGTCCTTTGTGCACCCTTGTTAAATTATCTGATGCACAAAAGTGCCCCGAGGTGCCCCGATGCATAAAAGTTCTCATTTGAACCTCAATCTAGATATATATATATATAGATATACATATATATATACATATATATTCAAATGAGTACCACTAGTTTTGCGGAGTACCGGAGGTACCTCGCTTAAAATCATTTTTTTTGAAATTTTTTTTCATAATCATGTTTAAATTAATAATATAAAACTACTTGCAAAAAATCACACCTAAACACACACTAGAACTATGTGAAACGTGTTTGTTCACATGAACTGTACTGTTGTGAACGTGTGTTCACAACTAAGCATGTTCACATGAATTTTTTCACGTTCACATGACTTTTAAGATGATAGAAAGTGTAAATGTATATAATTTTTTACAAATAGCCTTATATTATTTGTATCTAAATGAATATGAAAAAAAAATTCAAAAAAAAAAACTTTTTTTCGGAGCAAGTTCACATCTTAAACCCGTGTGTTCACAGGTACTCACGGTACTCTGCATTTTTTAGGTACTCACACGAACCATATTCTATATATATATATATATATATATATATATATATATATATATATATATATATATATATATATATATATATATATATATATATATATATATAAAGTTCCATGGAGTCCCATATTAGATTAGAGTCCTGGAGTCCATATTAAATGTACATGTTCGTTACAATAAAATATTTTATTTCATGCAAAAATGTAATATATAAAAACTTGAAGTTCATTACGATAAAAATGTTATATTTCATGCAAAAATACAATATGCACATGTGATCTGATGATGCATTTTGAACATGTATTTAAATGTCATAATTTTGCATGATATAGAATTTTTTTTGTCGTTATAACTTCAAATGATGTGAACTCGTCAATTGTAATGCACTTTTGAACATGTGTATATTATACTTTTGTATAAAATAATGAACATGGACATTTAATATTAGACTTCAGGACTCCAATCTAATATGGAACTATATATATATATATATATATATATATATATATATATATATATATATATATATATATATATATATATATATATATATATATATATATATATATATATATATATATATATATATATATATTCACACACACCTCAAAACTGATCATGGAAATATATTATTGTTTGAATTTCGTAAACAAGTTGAGTTCATGTGGGTTGGTTCAGTCTCTTTCCAAATGCCTTCTCATATTATTGTGGATTACATTGCGAAAAGCGAATTATGTAGAAAAGACAAAAAAAATATAGTTAAATGTATTGTCTTTTTTAAACAACTATATAATCAATATTTAAAAACATGTATGACAAACTTGTATACGGTTGGACGTTTAAATACCATCAAAATATTACTTCGTTTATTTGAGTATCTTCACATTGGTTGTAAACCCGGTCAGTCGGACTCCCAAAATATGGGCTATCATTTTTTTTATTTGAGTACCTTCAATCGTAATCATCTATCTTGAAATTAATCAACTATTAACTTTGATTTAATTATGTTTTACAAATATTAAATTTGTTTTTAAAACGACAATGACAGTTTCGCAAATACACACAATCAACAAAACACCTTGAATCAGGACCGGTCCTGAGGCAAACATCTTGCAAAGTTAAACGTTACACACATAATATGTGAATATTCACACTTTTTTATGTGAACGTTTCACTAAGTGATGATCATTTTTTTTTTTTGAACGACAAACTAAACTACTTCTAATTCTAAACTACTCCTTTTGCTCCAAATTGGATCTTCAGAACTTACTTTCACCACATAAATTCCAACTTGCCTTCGACGGGAGTCTAACCCGTGATCTCACACTTACATCACACCCCTCTTACCAAATGGGCTAAACCCCATTGGTAAGTGATGCTCATGTGACTTACACAAATTCACATATCATGTTTGTTACGTTAATTTAAATATAGTTATGAAAAAAAATTTAAATTATTTAAGGTCTGTACCTTCGATTACATATAAGATTTGCGAAATCAAATATTTGTATATATAGGATATGAATCCTGTGAGAAATCAAATATTTGTATATATAGGATATGAATCATGTGAGAAAAATCAAACATTTGTGGGAGATGTGAAAAATATTGAATGAAATAACATATATGTTGAATCAACGAGTTCGTGATTCAACAGCAGGTGTTAAATTAAACACAAAATGATTATTTTTGCTCTGACTACTTTTAATTGAAGCACAATATAACATGTTGATTTTGAGTGGTACTTTTTTGAAGAGTGTGAAACATTGTGATTCATTTTTTACATATTGGTTCATCATCGGAAAACCCGGGAACCACTTTATAGTCATTCGATCAGGTGATGCATCATGCAGAAAGTCGATGCATCACGCGGGAATTTGATGTATCACGCGAGAATTGTGATGCATTTGTGGTGGTGCATTAAGGTTTTCCATTGAACCCCTATAATATATATATATATATATATATATATATATATATATATATATATATATATATATATATATATATATATATATATATATATATATATATTCAAGATCAATGGGGTACCATGTTAGATTGGTGTACTAGAGAACCATTTATAGCCAATCATTTGTCATTAAAATAACTAGAATATAATATAATTTTTTTCTTAAAAATTTTGCCCACATTAATTAATGTTTGGGGTAAAAATGGTATTAAAAAGTTTAAATTAGAATCAAAGATTCTATGTATCCCATGAATCTCCATTTTAGGTAATATCATTCCTTACATCCATATTGAACATGTGCACTGATGACACTCCATAAACCATGATTGAACATGTTCAATAGCGTCAATATTGGTTTATCACGAAAACGATTAACAGCGACTAAAAACACAATAAACTCTGATTGCACATGTTCAATAACGTGTAAATGAAATTGAACATTCACTAACGGTTTGAGGAAAATAATAAATACTTTTATTTGACACATCCGGCTGAACATGTTCACTAAAATCATTGTCGAATCCAATTGAACATGTTCACTAAAACCAATTGTCGGATCCGATTGAACATGTTCACCAAACCCATTGTCGAATCTCATTGAACATTTTCATTAGAACCCATTTTGAAATTTATTATAGATATATTATGGAAGTAAATCTCTATAATTAAGGTATCTATTAATTTATTAGTTGTCACCTATTATTTAAGATAAAACTAATTGATTATATTACCCTTTTAAACCTATAACCAAACATGGATGAACTCTGATTTCCCAGTCTAACATGGTATCCTATTGATCCGACCATATATATGTGTGTGTGTATGCACACACAGACGAAACGTATTAGTTAGGGAAGAGAGTAATATATTAACCACTTGTAAACAAGTGAGCATCCACTCGATTTTAATTGCATTAAATGTAGTGAGCGATGAGCTCCAAAATTAATGGATAATATGCAAAGATGGATTTTGTACCCTGCCTTCCTACCTATGTTATATAAAGGGAAACGTACTCTATATATTTACCCATCTCTCTCTTATGCACACCACACCACACCACTCATTAGGTCGTACTAACTTTTATTTTTCTGAACTGTATGTTGTATTTTTAAAAAGTTTGAATTTTTATAAGCATCAATACTTACGTACGTAGTTTTTAAAACACAAATTGAAAGATCGAGCGACAGTACGTGATTATATATATTATTTGGAATATTCAAATTTAATTAGGATCGATCAATTTAGAGATGAATGGAAACTTACCTCACCTCGCTCTTGCTTTTGGGCTTCTTGGTATATACTTCTTCGATCCCTTTAATTTATTTACTTGCATTTGGTATAGTATATATATTCATGCATTTTGTTTCGAATTACTAACAATATGTAATTAGGCATGCATTCTGATCTTTTTTTAATAATTCGCATGCAGGCAATATTGTTTCTTTTATGGTATTTCTTGCACCAATGTAAGACATCTTCCTCTTTTACTTTCTTTTCATTTCTTAATTATATATAGGGTTATTTGTGTAAAAAACCTCTAATTTGTCAGTTTTTTGTCATTAAACCCCCAAATCATTTTTCGTTGCATAGAAAACCCCGAACTAACTAAAAATTAGAAAATCAAGGTTTTATCAATGGGTAACCGGTTGAAATCGGTTATTAATCCTACGAGAACCGTTAAATAATCTACGTAGAATAAATTTTTAAATTTTGAAACCGATTGTCAAGGATTACACATCATTTAAACCCACGTTGATAATTATTAATTGTAATTTTTAAACGGTATTACATAATCACAGGGATTTAAATAATGTGTAATATTTAGCAACCAGTTTCAAACGGTTAACCATTGATAAAACATTGATTTACTGATTTTTAGTTAGTTCGGGATTTTCTATGCAACGAAAAATAGTTTAGAGTTTTAATCACAAAAAATTGACAAGTTGAGGGTTTTTTTTCGCAACTATCCCTTATATATACACACACACACGTAAAAGTTCCATGAAGTCTCATCTTATACTGGAGTATTAGAGTTTCATATTAAATATACATGTTAATTACGATAAAATATTAAATTTAATGCAGAATTAAGTGCAATATGCACGTGTTCAAAACTACATTGTTATTGACTAGTTCACATAATTTATGTGTTCAGTATGATAAAATGTTTTATTTAATTCCAAAGACCGACATGCACATGTTCAAAGATGCAATGTGCATGAACATGTGTATATTGTATTTTTGCACAAAATTAAATATTTTATGATATTGAATATGTAAACGTTGTAAACTAGTTAATCATAATACAATTTTGAATATGTGTATATTGTTTTTTGTATAAAATTAATATTTTATCATAACGAACATATACGTTTAATATAAAACTTCAGGCTTCTAGTCTAACATGAGACTCCATGAAACTCAACTAGACACACCTACATGTATGTCCTGATATATCATAGTTAAGTTTAACTAACATTAATTATATTCAGACCAACATTTTATAAAATTTACCAAAAGAAATCAACCGAGGGGTTTCAGTCGACACCTTATGTGGTGGCCTTATTCAGCGCCATGCTTTGGATATACTATGCATTGCTCAAAACCAATGTCATCCTTCTCATCACGATTAACTCAGTCGGTTGCTTCATCGAGACCTTGTACATTTGCTTCTTTCTCTTCTACGCACCAAAGAAAGTTAGGGTATGTACTAATTCTTCACTTAACTTAAAATCAATGATATTTAGTTTTTACCCATCTATCATGTTATCTTTGAAGATCGATGGTTAAACTTAATTAATTAAGCCAACCAACGGTACTTGCTAATATATGCAGATTCAGAGTTTGAAGCTCATCATATTGCTTATAGTTGTTGGGTTCGGTTTAATAGTTGTCCTGACTCGTTTCCTTGCAAGAGGAGTTTCCCGCAGCATGATAGTTGGATGGATTTGTCTTATCTTTTCTTTATGTGTTTTTGTTGCACCTTTGGGAGTTCTGGTAAGAGTATAACTGCCACCCATAATAAGCATATAGTAAACAAAATTTCTGTTTGTCATAAACTAATATGGCCATATTTAATATTTGTTCACATTCTTTTACAGAGACAAGTGATTAAAACAAAAAGTGTGGAGTATATGCCGATTCTATTATCAGTAGCGCTAACCCTCAGTGCTGTTATGTGGTTTTTTTATGGTCTTCTTCTTGGTGACTTCAACATTGCTGTATGAAAACATTTTAACACATTTTCTTAGTACTTATGTTAATAGAATTTAGATTTAAAGTAAACGTATTCAATTAAATCTAGTTTTTGTCCTAAAAAATTTGTGAATTAATGACTTGTTTTAATTTACAGATTCCAAATGTACTTGGATTCACCTTCGGTGTTACTCAAATGATACTATATTTCATATACAAGAACAAGAAGCCCATTATCAACGAAAAACTATCCGAATTTGAAGAGAAAAAACTTCCGGTTAGTGAAATGAAGGAGCAAAAGGTTTCAGAATTGAAGGATCTGGATCCAATAGCTGTTGTGAAGCCGAAGGTTTCAATATGTTTTGATATTCTTCCAGTGGTCCCAAAACTCAAAGAGAACCGATATGACTCTGCTCATGTAGCTGCTGAACCTCAGACTCCCCATAATATCATGAATCACACAATTGATGTCACTGTCTGAGAGTAATCAATATGTTCGTTTCTTCGTATGATCCTACATGTTCTAACATGTACAATCCTTAAAAAGATGTGTACCTTTCACTAAAGCTAACGATCATCTATTTAAGCTTATTGAGGTTTAAAAATAATACATATGTCCATCGTGGAATGCATAAATTAATGCTATTGATCTTGAATTTTAATTTTCAAATATATCTCTTGACAATTTAAAATTGCCTTGATAAATTAGCCAAAATTTCCCCTCCAACAAGCAACAAATTGATCCAGAATTTCAAATAATAATTATAACAAAAACCATGTGAAGTACAATTGTATTGTAATAGGTAGGTAATAATTCAATGTATGTTCTTATACCATAAATATTAACAAAATAAAATTATTCAACATATGTATGTATGTATGTATGTATGTATGTATGTATACACACACATACATATGCACATACAAATTTACCAAATGTATCATAGGATTCTTCTTGAATGTTGGCGCAACGAAAGTAAAGGATTGGAAGAATAAGAAACAACAAATATTTCTCTGCAATTACTAATTCTTATTCAACGACATTCAACTGCGTACATACATGAACATACATACAGACATAAACGACACTAATGAAAAGTTACAACATATATGTACGATGGGTAGGGCTTAATTGCCTTAACTACCCTCTATTAGTCAATCTAACCCCCTAAAGTTTAACAATAAATTCAAATAGACCCTTAAGGTTTAGTTTGCATCTAACATTTCTCTGTAAACTAAACTTTTAACAAACAACAAACAGTTCACGTAGAAAAACTTGTCGTATCACTGTTCATCAACCCTGTTTGGTTTCATCACCAATCATCGAGTGCCCTTTGGAACAAACATCAAACATAATCCAAATTCTTTTCAATTGGATTATCAACACACATGTTTAGACTCCATCGTTAGAAGCCTTCAAACCACTCGAACTTGTTCAACAAGTCTAGTTCTTCAACATCACAATCCTGAATTTTTTTCAGCGGAAACACAATCACCAACTACCATAAAGTCAAAACAGTTTTACTAAACACTATTTTCTTCAAGCGTCGATGCCATACGTTTTTTACATCAACTTCGGTACATCCGGGCAAGAATTTGCTAATTTTGCCAAATAGTTACTAAAATGTTTTTGTAACCAAATTTTCATTCGTTCTTCATTCCTTGATAATTGAACATCCTTTTTCTAATGGGGCTGAAATTTGTTGGTCCAACTTTGGTCCATCCGATCAGAATCTCAGTAGTATATTTATGTTATGAAAGAAAAAGATTGCCCTTGCTTTGACAAGTCATGATATCAAAATTAATTAATTAATACCGAAGTACGTGGTCCAAATTAATTCATCATGGAGGGCATCTAATTAAGAATATTGTCATAATTAAGAATAAAATCACCCAAAAAGTATGAGAATTGTTATGTGGTCGATCATTAATTAATTATGACATATATATATATATATATATATATATATATATATATATATATATATATATATATATATATATATATATATATATATATATATATATAGACTAAGGATCTTTTGTGAACACTTTATTCGTTGTGAACATTGTGAACAACCATAAAATAGCTTCTGAATCTTATGAATCTTGTTGAAAATAGTACTGGACTCTTCTATTAACCTATTAATACTATTGGATCCTTTGGATCTTATTGAATCCTATGAATTTGTCGAATCTTATGAATCTTGTTGCATCCTATGCATCTTGTGCATCTTGTTATAAAAACTACGTACTATGAACCTTTTGAATGTTCTGAATCTTAAATAGACACTTCTATGAACCTTTTGAATCATATGAATCATATTACAAACACTTGTTGATATATATGAATGATTATATGTATTTTTTTTATTTGTTCACAACGTGCACAACGAATAACTTGTTCACAATGGATCCCATCCCTATATATATATATATATATATATATATATATATATATATGGGTGGGTTCAATGGAAAACCACTATGCACCTGAAAACTATGGAAACCTACGCATACCGTCCGATTTGGTGCATTTCATGAAAAACGCGGTGGCATGATCGTAAATAAGGTGGATGCATCACGCGGAATTTTGATACATCACGCGGGAAATTTGATGCATCACGCGGGATTTTGATGCATCACGCGGGGAATTTGATGCATTTGTGGTGGTGCGGTCCGGTTTTCACAAGTTTTCCGGTGCATGGTGGTTTTCCATTGAACCTCCCTATATATATATATATATATATATATATATATATATATATATATATATATATATATATATAGGTTTCGGTAAGAAACTCTCAGTACCGTGAGAACGTGAGAACCTCTCTAAAATTTGTGCATTTAATGTTAAAATTTATACATTTGATAAATTGATGCATTTTATATAAAAATTTACGCATATCAAGATAAATTTGTCCACTTTATGTACGAATTCATGCATTTGCTGAAATTTGTGCATTTAATGTTCAAATTTGTGCATTTAGTGTAAAACTTGATGAATTTAAATTTTAAAGATAAATTTAATGTTAGATTATGATATTTATTAATATTGAAAACCAATAATGATTTTAAGTTATAAATTTAATTTTTAAATTTGTGCATTTAATGTATAAATTTGTGCATTTTGGAGGGTTCTCACGTTCACACGGAATTAAAGGGTTCTTATGTGATCCCAACTATATATATATATATATATATATATATATATATATATATATATATATATATATATATATATATATATATATATATATATATATATATAGATTGAGGTTCTATAGGGCACCATATGCATCGGGAACCAAATGGGAACCAAAAATGCATTGCTTGTTTACAAATGATGCAATAAGGGTAATATTGGAATACTTTATTTGAAAAAATTAATTATTCTTTTAATTAATAGATTAGGATTAAAATAGGAAACTAAATCAATCTCATTAACCATTCTCCATATATTATTCTCTCTCTCTCTCTCTCTCTCTCTCTCTCACACACACAATCGACCGACGAGTTTGAGAAGACGATGATGAGATGAAGATGAAAATGATGCATCACGTTGAACTCATGAACCTATGAACGTATACCATGTGAAGAAGACGAATACGAAGATGCACAGTATGAACACGATGATGCATAACCTGGTGCTCCATATGAACACGATGATGCATAACCCGGGAAAGATAAATACGAAGATGCACAGTCAATGAAGATGATGAAGCATCATGTTGGATTTTTGTTCAATTGGAATTTTTTAAGTTTAGAAGTGTATTTTATAAACTTATTAGCATTTAATACTTGATTATTGAATTAAATATTCAATCAATATAAATTTAATTTTGAGTTGACTTGATATATTATTTTTTCCGAAAATACCCTTATGCACATCTAATATGTAAATCGTGCATCATAATGCGTTCACAAATTTCATCTTTATTACCCTTTTGCCATTGTAATCTTAGTCATTCATTTTCTAGATCTAACGGTGTATACGGGTTCCTAAGTTGCACGATGCACACAGGTGCCCCATAGAACCTAACCCTATATATATATATATATATATATATATATATATATATATATATATATATATATATATATATATATATATATATAT
>JAANYP010005616.1:0-176924 GCA_020465985.1 Centrapalus pauciflorus
TGATAACTAACTTGTCTTGTTTAGTGTGGAGGAGTTAAATACAGGTCCTAATAACAAATGGTTTATGGATAGTGGATGCTCTCGACACAGGACAGGGGTACAAAGGACGAAACAACAAGCATGTAGATTGGGTACTAAGACCAAGTGGAGAAGTCTTACGGGAAAAGGATAAAGTGTGGTAATTGATATAACAATGATGGTAATAACAACTATGCGGATCTTTTCACCAAAACATTTGTTAAATCACGCTTTGAGTTCTTAGTTCAACTAAATGGTATGCGTAATCCAGAGTAACTTGACCTTAGTATATTTTCTTTCTTTTTATAGTAAGTTAGTAGTTTAGTAGATTTTATTTTCTTTTATAGTAAGTTAGTAGGTTAGTTTATTAGCTTATCTTAAAAAAGGAAAAACAAAAGAAAAAAAAAAAGAGAAAACCATAAAAATTTCAAAAAAAATGAGAATATTAAAAAAAATGAGTTAAGTCTTAGATACATAGGTTCAAAGTGACGAAAATTAGCACAGTCGAGACAATCTCTAAGTGTTTAGCTTTCACACATAATGCACCTTAAAATCTAAGTGATATACACTTTCCTGTTTGATGTGTTGGTAGGCATAATGCACAAAGGAAATCTCAAAAGCTAATATATAAAATAATCAATAAAAAGTCATATGTGTAACTAACCTAGATGTATGACCCAGTGGTCTTAATTTCTATGTTAGAGACAGATAGACAATGATTCTAAATGAGGTATGCAAATTTTCTAGGGGATGTATAGCAACATCAAAATACATCTTAAAGAAAAGAAAAGAAAAATTTTTGAAAAGAAGAGGGAGTCAAAACAAGTCGCTTTGTTGTACGTAAGTACAGACCTGTCATCTCTGTTTTGACTCAAGTTAGCAAAATAAGTCACTTTGTTATGCGTAAGTACAGACCTGTCAACGCTGTCTTGCTAACTTAAAAGAAACTCTAAGACAAACTAAGACACTATATTGTATGTAAATACAGAACTGTGTCCAACGTTTGCCTTTTAAAGAAAATTTGCAATACCAAAAAGTTATAATCATTGTGTGTTTGCCTTGATCATAGAAGTATATCTAAGTATGGGACACGTAAGGTAGTTTCTTGATAAATAAAAAGGCCAAGGGAATTTCCAAAGTGTTAAATGTTTAAAGGGAAAATTATACCAACAATCGACTTGGAATGTATATTACGACAAACAACCAACGGAATAAAAAATTCCTGAGTGTGAAAGTGAAATACTGAAAGTGCGTTTGACATCGCTATCTGATTGAACCTTATTTGACTTTCTCGCAAAAATATTCTGTTAGTATAAGTCGTAATTTTTTTAATGTACTTTCGAGTATTTTTAATTTTGGTTCACTTTATTTTATTTTATTTTATTTTATTTTAAGTAGGATAAAGGTCAAAGTTACTTGGATGTATTCTAGTTGGAAAAACAAAATTTGCGTGTTTGAAAAAGTTGAAAAATTTTTGTTGCTAAAAGTGAAGGGTTCCGGGATAAGTTGAAAAAGTTGAAAATTGTTCAAAGTTTTTCAAAACTTACGATTTTATGTCTATTTATCGAAGATATCGACTGTTTCTCTCGAACTTAATTCTAGTGTTTGGTTTACCTTCGAAACCATCAAAGAATGTAAAAGAGTATTGATGGAAAAGAAATTTATCGAAGATATCGACTATTTATCGAAGAAATTTGTAGTGTGTTTCTGTAAGAATTTCTCATCCATAATGGAGTCCAGGTTTGAGATGAGTATGATGGGGGGAAATGAACTTTTTCCTCGAATTACAAGTCAAACAACTTGAAAATGGGATATTTGTGAACTAGTCGAAATATACTCTTGACATTCTCAAGAAGTATAAGTTAGACTCTTGCACGAGTATCACAAATCTCATGGCTTCAAACTATAAGTTAGACACTGATCCTGCCAGGAAAAGTGTCGACAATACAACTTACAGAGGGATGATTGGTTCTCTACTCTATATTACACCTAGTAGACCAGATATAATGTTTTCAACATGTCTTTGTGCTCGTTTTCAGGCCGACCCAAAAGAATCACACTTAACTTCGGTAAAACACATTTTTAGTTATCTTAAGGGTACACCCGATCTTGGAAGGGAACCAATTTTGATCTTACCGCCTTTTTAGATGTTGATTTTGCAGGTTGTAGAGTCAACAGGAAAAGCACTTCAGGTGGTATACAGTTTTTGGGTGACAACCCGGTAAGTTGATCTTCCAAAAAGTAGAACTGTGTTTCCACATCCACATCAGAATCTGAGCATGTAGCAGCTGCAAGCTGTTGCTCTCAAGTGCTGCGGATGAGAATACAGTTACGTGATTATGGATTTTCGCTAACCAACATCCCAATATTGTGATTCTAAAAGTGCGATTGATATCTCTTGCAATCCCGTGCAGCACTCACGAAAGAAACACATAGACATCAGGTATCATTTTATTAAAGATCACGTAGAAAAAGGAACAATTGAACTGTCTTTTGTAGGCACTAAATTTCAACTCGCTGATATTTTTACTAAGGCTTTAGACGAACCTTGTTTTCAGTTTTTAGTAGCTCATATCGGTATGTTGAATCCACCTTCTAGTTAGATATTCTCTAAAATAATTCTATTTCAAACATATAAGTGTTTGAAATTCCTTTATTTAGAAAATATCTGTTATTTAAATTTAAATGTTGTGTCTCAAAATTAAGTTTAATATTTCCTTATCTATGTATATTTTTAATTTTTAATGAGTCTGAAAGTTGCTATGTGAATTGTTCATAGTTGAGTGGGACGCTGATATATCCAGGTTTGTCTGTATTTTAAAGGGTCAAACGGTTCTATGACTTTGATTTAAAAGGATATTTGTTTAATTGAGGGGGAGTCAAATCAGGATGTCTAGTATGTTATTTTTTAGGATAAGTAATCTTTCAGAAAAACACAAAAAGATTTTATGTTTTATCCAGTAATTTTAATTTGTCAAAAGCTCATAAAGATTTTGTTTGTGTCTTAGTTAAACTTTTGTTTTGTTTGTTTAATAGAAAAACTCAAAAATATTTTTTTGGTTCTTATTTTATTTTGTAGACTAATTTAATTTATAATACGTTTAGTTACTCAGTTAAGTTTAGCTATTTTAAATTATGTCTTAGTATGTTTTTATAAAAAAATCCGAAAAGATTTTAATTGGGCTTTTATTTCCATTTTTTATGATGAAAGTTCAAAAATATGTTAGCCCAATAATTCTATTGGAAACCGGTTTGTTTGGCCCATTTGTGTGATGTACGCGCGGACCTTTGCCCAACCCTCCGACCCGACACGCCTACATAAATAGGCAGGTTCTTCTTTCTTCCTCAATACGCAAACCATTAACCTTCTTCTCTCTCTCCGACGAACTCCACCGCCATTAACAACCGAATTTTAAGCTCCAAAGCTCATATTACACTCCTTTTTCCTCATTTTTTTTGCTGTTTCGTGATAATACACTACCAGGTAATCTTTTTATAGCTTTATTTCAGATTATAACTTCATTTCTTGTGTTTTTAATTTTCGAATTTTTAAGGGTTTTATATTTAGTTTTTTGCATATTTAGGTCCCTAAATCACTGTGTTTTAAGTTAGTGTAGTACAATAAAATATTCCTTATATGTTTTAGCATTAGGATCTGCATTTTCATGCATTTTTATGAAATTTTTAAATTGTTCACGTTTGCATGTGCATGAACACATTAACTGCAAATTTGACTAAGTCCTCAACTCGAATCAATCCGAAGTTCGGGTCCATCCGAAATTCGGATGAATCCCACTTAGGCAAAATTTCAGTCTAGTGTTTCACTTATTGGAGTTATCCGAATATCGGATGGATCGGTGGTCAACACTTAGAAAATTTTATAAGCATATTATATGTTTCACCCGAATTTCGGTTCACCCAAAATTCGGATGGATTCATATATATCACTTGTATATTTTATGCAACTAAGACCTTGTCTCGGCCCACCCGAAATTCGAGTTCACATGAATTCGGTTCCCATCCGAATTTGTGACATTCATGTTTATTTTCTAAGTGTTCATCATAGTACTCATCATCCGAAATTCGGATCCATCCGAATTTCGGTTCCCCACCCCCTATCTTTGTTTCATACTTAGTTTTTCATTTTCATGCATCATTCCATCCGAATTTCTATCCCACCAGAAATTCAGACCATTTCACCTGAATTTCTGTTGCTCTCGAATTCGGTTCATTCTTCATCCGAATTTAAGGTCATCCGAAAATCAACACTTAGACTATTTTTTTAAATTTATATTTTTTTGCATTTCACTAAAAATCAATAATCACAAAAATAATCCACGTCCTATGCACCATTGGTTATAGTTAGAATAAGAGTTTGAGTGAAAACGTCTATTCTAACATTGGTCTCTCAACGATCGACTTTGGACTTTATTTAGTAGAAGTTACATTCTACTGATGAAAGACCCGATGCTTTAAACAGAATAGTTGTTTTCAAAGTCATGCTTATTTCAGACTTAATATCAATACTTCATTCCTATACAAGTTGGATAAACTAACATTGTTGCATGTTTACAGGACTCATGGATCAAAAAATCACCCAAACCATTCCTCACCCTCCAATCCCAAATAACAATGCCCAGCTGCCAGAAGAATCACTTCTCCCATCCGCCCAATTCACTGAATATGCACCACATAACTGGCAGCTAGACCTTTTTATTTTCCGCCACGATGCCGAGGATATCACATTTGATATTCTCAAAGGCCACCCCATTTTCTACGCCCTAACCACCACCACTTCTGTACCCATCATATACCTACAACAATTCTGGCATCATCTAACATTCGTCAATGATGTCGAACCTTACTTCACCACCATTATCGACTCCGTTCCAATCAAGCTCACCCTTCCAGCCATCCGCCACATTCTCCGTACCCACTGAAAACCACTCAGTCACCAAATACGCCTTCGCCCCCATCCCATCACAAACCGAAACACTTCAGAAAATTCTCACCATTGGCTATCATGGCCCGCTAACAGGCCATCCGAATTCAGGACCAACTAACTCCAGTCTCACTAGAGGGTCTTTTTCGACGTCATCAACAAATGCTTCACTGGTAAGCATTCCAGCCATGACTAAGCATCCATCCAAGTCCCTCGCCATGTTTGCTGCATTCGCTTTCGACCGTCATTACGACTATCCGGTATTCATTTTTGAGGAGGTGAAGCAGGCCATCCAATTTAAAGGAATGAAAAGAGGAAGGAATTTCATACCCTTCCAACGCTTCCTTCAACTGTTCATACAGTTTTCTATGGACCACGATGATGACATCCATCAACGCCCGGAGGCCGATGTCTACAACACTGCTGCTCTTTGACACATTAAAATTCTAACAAACTCTGCATATGTCCCAGTAATGGACATCCCTCTATCACTGCTTCATCTGGCAGACCAAAGTGTTGAAAGGCTACGGGATTATATTCGGGCAGTGTATTCGGATGAGGGTCAGTAAGAGCCGACTGAGCCTAACTAATCCGAAGGTGAGATGCATATGAGTGAGGAAGATAGAGTCGAGGCAGCAATGGAAAATATATTGGGTACTGGGGAGAGGGAGCTATCTATAGTGAGGGAGGGAGCAGCAGGTGAGCAGGCAGAGGCGGTCGATTTTGAAAGGACCGTCTCTAACCAAATGAGAGCAGAGGGTAACATATTTGAGGGTGTTCCAAGCCCCATTAGCCGGACTACCCCGCATCAGACCACTAGTCCAGTGGTCGAAGAAACCATAACCATCCACTCGGTTTCCCCTCTACGGGAAATTGTTTCATTTCACGGGGAATCAGCACATACACCATCACCCTCTCACTCGAAGAGAGGTGATGTTGAAACAGGTCACTTGTCACCCCCAGTGACCAACCCTCCTTTGATGACAGCTCACTTCCCACCCATAACACATTGCACGACGCCTCCGTGGTGTCCACTCCTGAAAGAGCCACCTCCGTGGCGGCTCCCACAACTTCCGGATCTGCACTGCCAAAAAGAGATGCGGAAAGGATGGAAGAAGACCCGTTGTTGACCAACCAACACCATCAACCTCAGGCCATCTCGGGATCACTCCTGAGATGCTAATGCTGCCGGGTTTGTCTCCCGGGCTGACCTGGATGCCCTTTAGGCCGCTTCTGAGGAACCGCATACTGCCCTTCTCTCATTTAGGGTGTTGCAACTCAGGAGTTGCCACCAGGACCCCAATCAGTACAAGCACAAATAGTCGCACTCTCCGATAAAATCGATGATCTTAAACGGCTGGTACTTCAAGTTCAAGAGCAATTAAATGCCAGTTTTGATCGCCTGGAATCTGCTGTCAACGAATTACAGTGCAGACCCCAGGTTGAAACCCTTAAACGTAAGCATGATGATCAGGACGACCCTGATCATCCTGAGGGGGAGTAGCGCCCCAGGGTTTAGCCTGAGGAAGATATGTTGGTCGAAGGGGGAGCAGAAGCAAAACAAGAAGGGTATGGAGGAGGAAGTTCAGGGGCTCAGGAATGCCCAGCAGAGTTAGACCCTTATCGGCTATGATGGAATATGACCCTTCATATGAAAGAGTTGAGAACATATTGGTGTCCGACACAGACTCCGATATAGATCAAGACTATCCATTGATTGAACCTAAGCCTGAGCCGGAGTCACCCCAAATAATCATCTTCTTCATTTGAATTCCTAAATTCCCCAACCCATGTTCCTCGACAAGAAATCCTTTCATCTATAAAAGCTCCCACCCCTACATTCCAAGACACCCCGACAGTCCAAGAAATCCAAACAGCCCAACCAATCCCTCCTGCCCAATATGTCGAGACATCAGGCCCCAGAACTGTTGATTGCTTTGAATCAAGGGCTGATGTAACTCCAAGGTAGGACATCACTGATTTAGAATGGGTAAACTGGTACTCTAGAGGAAAAGTTTTGACTATGACTGAACAAGAGAAAGAGGCGTTAAGACAGGACCGTCGGGGTCGTATTCTCAAACTCATGGAAGCTCCTCAGCAGAAATAGAGGAATCCCCGGTTCAGGGCTTAAAAGACTTTTTGAAGAAATTTCCAGCCGAAGAGTTTCAGAGTCCTTACCTAGAAGAAAGATTCAAGATGGTATTCAGAAAAAGTCCAGGGTCTTACAGCACACGCCTTTTAGTGATTATGACTGATGCATCTCCGGCTGAATAATCTGAATATAATCATATGGTGCTGAAAGAAAAACGACCAAAAGCTAAATATTGCTCTAAATCTAAAATTATAAAGATCAATAACATTCACATATATGAAAGGGCGCGTGTGTTCACTCCAGCTTTCGAAGTTCTCAGGGAAGATGGATCTATACAGTTTTTACATGAAAGTGACCTGGACTTTGTGAACAATGATGATGTTGAAACTCTTCACAACAAGCTGAAAAACAAGATCAAAAAGCGCCTAACCCACGTCACTGCCCTAACAAAAAGCATGAATCGCTGTTCAATTATCATGTGCTTAATGGATTTTCAGATGGCAATTGAGAGCTGCATGGTTAAAGTCGGACTAAGGACCCCGGAACAGGATATTTTCCTTCTAGATCATTATCCGGCTTATAAAGTCCTTTTGGGAGGCCAACAGGGGGTCATATTTTTGAATCAGAAAGGGCACAAAAAGTTCATGCGCTTCGAGGATCTGCCCTGTTATTCTGATGGTACACTAAGACTGGTAAGAGCTGAACTTAACAAAAGAATTCAAGAAAATGATGCTCAGCTAGGCTCGAAACTCAAAAGAAGACCAAAAGAAATACAAAAACACATCCTCAGTGGCATCACACTAATCAACGAAAGGCTACATAACAGGAAAGTGACACGACGATTCGACGTCGTCCTTGGCCTCAGAGAAAGTACTGATCATGCCCGTCGTCATCCACAGTGATCGAAAATGGGAAGATTGTTAGACTTCAAATTTCGATCATATGGAATTTATTTTGTAATAATTAGTTAGTTTTATTTCTATGTAATTTTTTTCAAGTATTTCCTTTTATTTGTAATTTCTTTAGTAGATTTAGAAGTTTAGGGGGCTGTTTTGTAATTCTCTGAAACTTGAATTAATGATGTAAGGGTAACCCCACCTAGGGTTTCCCACAAGATTTGACATTATTCTCTTTTCAGCAAAAATGGTCGCCGCTTTCTTTGATATTATTCTCTCAATATTCATATCGATAATAGAGTGTAAACATTCTTGTTGTGTTGGATTTTGTGCTGAAATCATTATTGTGAGTGCTGATTATCATTGGGACGTTTATTACACATCTCTTTCCTTGAATTTTCGCTCTAACAACAATGATGATCCCTCATCATTAAATTATCATTTTAATTCAATTTCCATAATTCATACAAACTTTCTAACACATTTTGTCTTTATCTATATAAATTTGGATTCCAGATCATCTAAATACATAGATTGAATCTTAACTGTTTCATTACATATAATTCAAAATTTGGGGATGTTATTGCATGGGCTCCCCCACGCTCATACTCCAACACATTTTGTCTGATTCTATTTAAATTTGGATTCCAAATCATCAAAATACATAAATTAAATTTGAACTGTTTCATTACATATGATTCAAAAATTGGGGATGTTACATTTTGCATGATGTTCATAACTGTAGGTCCCAAAAGGTTTCCCTAGTAGTTGCTATAAGCTGTAGAGGGGGGGGGGGTGAATAAAGCTATTTACAATTTCAACACACTTTCTCAATGTTTGTATGCATATTTTCAACAAGTGTTAATTACAAACAAGCTTGAACTGCGGAAAGGTTCAAGCTGAGATGACAGGTACAACAGATGAACTACTAATCTAAAATACACTCAGACTAGTTACAATGAATACACTCACAAAGATGGACTCACTATTTTTACAAGACAGATAGACTGCTTGAACAAGAACAGTTTGGACACACTCAACTGTTTTATTCTAAGCAGACTTTGCATGCATGAAAACACACTTCTTTGCACGTTCTGAATATCTCAATCTTGGTTATCTCACATTCCTTAGAAGCTTCCTTTTATACTCTCGCAGAGAATCTCAGTGAAGTTTCCTCATTAAATGTAGAGATAGTGGAGTGTTTTTCCAAAAAGACAAAAAATACTTTTCTGCACGTTCTGAAAAACTAGCATTGTCTCTACATTGCAGAATCTTTGTCTTTTCCTTTTTGTCTATGTTGCAGAAGACTTTAACTAAAAGAAGAATACTTTAACCCTTTCATTCTTCTTGTATAGCCATTTTGATATAAGAAATGGTCGGTCACCCATTTCAAAGATCCACTTTGTCTTCATGTAACAGAACAACGTAGGCAGTGTTAGCAGCTTCTGTTTTTCCACTATGTCTTCGACTTTGTAAACCGATCTGTTGGTCCAAGACAATACATGAGGACATGGAAACATATTCCATAAAGTGTTTAGCCTGTTCATAAATAACAGTTCTGTTCACAAAGAAAAGAACACTTTGAATTTGTCCAAGCTGCTCAATAGACAAGAGCAGCGTAGACAGTTTATGTCCAGCCTGTTCAATAGAATAAAATAGCTTGGACAATCTGCCTTAGTTGCAACAAATGCAACAAGGTGAGCAGCTTTGACTAATACTGCAAATCACTTATCAGGTTTCAATAAGGCATTAACAGGCCTTAAATTATACCCTCAAGTGCATTAAACAGGTTTGATTAATAATCTCCCCCTAAGATGTATAACAGGTTTGATTGAGGCCTTTTTGGGCCTAACAATCTCCCCCTATTTGCAATAATCAGTCTAATCTGATTCTATCAGTTATCACTATATATTTTTACATTACATTTGCTGAAATGAAATTACAACATTGACGTAAGGTAAAAGATCACTTTATGTATACACTGATATTGATTACAAACAACACATATTTTACAGAAGTACATCTAATGTACTAAAGTAAATTAAAACTAATGTAATAAGATAGATTACAATGGATGTTATAAAGTACAACATATGTACAAAGAGAACTTCAACAAATTAGACTGTTGATGGTGGGAGCAGGTAATGATAAGCCTGTCCAACTTATGGACAACTTCCATTCTTCATCTACTCAGCAGTAGATGGACCATCAAGTTGTGGCCTGCCTTCAAACAGTTGTTCAAAATGCTCCATGGTCTCATCAATATCTTATATTTCATGCCTGGGAAACATGAAGTCAAGGTGTTGAAGTTCTCCTCTCTCATAGAAGCCTTTAAGCTGTTCCCAGATAGCTGCTCTCCATTTTGAGGATTGACCAAAAGTGTTGGAGAGTCTAAAGGCTATAATCTGCTTAAGACTAACCTTATGCAGATCAGATGCCCTTTTGAAACACATTTTCTTCGATAAGTGTAACGTCCCAAATTTTAATTATATGTAATTTACGGTTTTAAGACTCAATTATTTGTATTAATGAAATATTATGTCAATTTAAGTTATTTTGTTCATTATATCAGTTAAATGAGAAAATACAAAGTTGAGGGGTATATTGTGCAAATGAGTCAAAATAAAGAATAAAAGAAAGGAAACTCTTCATTTCTTCATTCTCACTCTCTCACTACACTCTCTCTCTACCGGTTTCTCTCTCTCTCTACTCTCTCTTCCTCTCGGCTCCATCCAAGAACACACACAAGAATCAACAATTTCAAGTGTTCAAAAGTTGGATTCAGATAGCAAATAAGGAATTATAAGCATTACAACAAACGACTTGAGGTAAGAATCACTCCTATTTACGAATTTATGAGATTTTGGGTTCGGTTTTGGTGAGAACCGAATCAAAGGATTTTGGTTCAGATTGTTAATGCATGTTAGAATTTGTTATTGATATGTTAAAATCGGGTGTTGATAATGTAGTGTACCAATTTTCTGATTCAGATTCAAAGTCTAAGTATGATTTTGGAATTAAGTGTGTGTTTTAGTGTGTGTGTTCATCGAGACTCATAAGAAAAATGGACATAAATGGGTTATTTTGGTACAATATGACATGTTATAAGTTGTTATAGTGTATATAAGTTCACATTTGCAATATTAGACTCAGAAACATGCAAAAATGACCCAAACATAAAATCTGGAAAAATATGCTAAGTATGAATTCGGATGATGATCCATCCGAATTCGGATCATCACCCTAGTTCGGACTCAACCTCAATTCGGACCATACTCAATTCAGACTTACAATGATTTCGGACCTTGCCCTATTTCGGTCCTATCCCAATTCGGACACCGTCCCAATCCGGATCAATAGTGAGTTCGGACCAATTGTATTTTGGACCATAGGAACTTCGGACTATACTTAATACGGACCAACCACAATTTCGGATGCTATCCCAATTTCGGATCATACTCAATTTCGGACCACTAGCTAATTTCGGATACTTACCCAATTCGGATCCCCATACCCATTTCGGATCCATGTACATTTCGGACATGTCCCAATTCGGACCCCAACACCCATTTCGGACACATAGTGATTCGGACCATCCGAATTCGAATGTGGTCCGAATTAAGAACCCAATTACATTTAAAATTACAGAATACAATTTTTAAGCAATTACTGACATTACATCACTATTACACTTACATTACAGATCATTGTGGTGTTATCAAAACACACATTGATTCAGGATCAAGTCACAAAACCAATCACTGTGAGTTGCAGATTATCATTCGAACATTTATTGTTTTTGCATTCATGTTTATACATTCAATGGCATGTTCACGTTGTTCATATACTTCATTTGGCATTCATGAAATGATTTGTTGTTATGATGCACACTCGTACTTGACATGTAACACACATGTAGCTTGCGTTCATTTAAAAGTGCATCTATTTACATCATGCCTGCACTGCATGATCATTACTTCATAATCTGATGCGACCTGGACTGGGGCTGATAGCAGGCCACTGTCGGGGACTGATCATCCCACTCGTATCCCATCAGGTTCGGCACATCCCCGATCAGCATATTGAACTGCCAACCCATGCTTTCACTGCATGGTTTTCACATACACTGAGGCTTACACTGCCGATATTCACATACATGGGGCTTACACTGCCCATGGTTAAGCATTGTTTGTAAAGAAATATTTGTTGTATGCATAATCTGTTATCTCACTAAGCATTTAGCTTACTGTTGACTCACATTGTTTACAGGCAAAGGCAAGAGTGTAGCTGGACCATCTACTTAAGCATATCAAATCAATATCCCGAAGACCTTAGTAGCTATTGGTACTTGAATGTAATAGCTTTGGGCTGGGATTTCTACTTCTAAAACAATTATGTTGATGTAATAGTTAGACTTTTATCACTGTAGACATGTATTCTATTGCTTTAGTGTGGATTTGCTTAATTCTAATTTAAGTATTCAATTTCAATTATCATGATTATTCATTGGGTTGTTTGTCGATCCTGGTGATTGCTACAATTATATCATTAATTAACAAGGACGTCACAATAAGGGGTCCACAAAGAATACCTAAAAGTCAGGCTCTTCTATGAGTTTGCCTTCCTTAGGCTCAACTCCCCTTGGCAGGCTATGATTCACCCCTTTGATTTCAACAGCAAGGATGCCTTGTTCAATCATCATGAGGAGCTCTTCAAGCTCTGTACCCTTTCTCTTTTTCTCATGGGCTTAATCTTGGGTTCTACTAGTGAGGTACCCTTTTGTTCTTCAGGAATTAACCCCAGGTTTTTGACTTTCTCCATCAGTGTTTTGACATATGCCCTAATAGTTTTAGCAGTTTCAGATTTTTATTTACTCAGGGCAACTGCCAATTCAACCCATTCTCTGTACCCCATGCAAGCAACATCAGCATACTCATAAGCTTCCAATTCTGGACCCTCAGCACCTAGCCTGGTTATCTGAAGCTTCCATTGCATACCTTTCTTTGAAATAGGGACAGCTTTGACAATGGTTTCCTTAGCAAGTCTTCTGTTGGCCACATCAAAGAATTCTTCCTCGCCATATTGTCAAAATGTACTTGGGCTTTTACTGAGGAAGATACAAGCTTTGACTTGGTCACTAAGACATGGGCACTCTGCTCCTTCTCTCCTTCTTTCTCAGCCACTAACTCTTTTGTAGCCTTTAACAGTTTCCTTTAAACATCCAAGGAAGGCATTTTAACTTTTCTTGCTTCCTTGAATGCAAAGGCTTTGGTAGCTTCAGACTTGTCAAATTTGAGCGGAGCAGCTTTGAGATAGTCAGTGTCCACAGAGGCTTCTCTTTACCCTTTGCTGTTTTAGCTATAACAGCTTCAGTTTCCTCTTCCTCTTCTTCTTCAGTTTGTTCTAAAATCAGATGTCTCCTCCTGCTTGGCCCGTCCTCAGGAATGGATTCCTCCCCCTTAGATGATGCAGGGTATGGAGATCTAACTTGAGTAGGTTGAGCAGTTTCAAAGACTTTAGAAGAACCTGCAATAGGACCAGTTTGGGTGAAACATGTTGCTTGCCCTACTGAAGCTGATTTATCCATAGTGGGAGAAGAAGATTTCTCCGCCTTAGACTTGGTCTTTGAGGAAGATATTTTCTTACCCTTTGAAGGAGATGGCACAGAGCCTTCAACAACATGTCTGCCTGAAGGAATGGATCCAACAGGCTGGAAAACAACAGTTTTGGGAACAGGCTTGGAACCAACAAGCTATGCACTAAGAAATCCAAGTTGTCCTTAACCTCTGCTTACTGGGTAACACAAGTGTGAAGAGAAGAAGAATGAGAGGTTGCACGGGAGGACAGCTGGGAGATAGCCGCCCTCCCAGATTCTGTGAATACCAAACTTTGAAGTTGTGCAAGAGTCAGTTCAAGGGATTGTTGCATATCATCAAAGTTTGAGGACACGGAATTGGACAGAGATGCCACTAAGGTATTTAGGGTGGCCAACGTGGAGGCTAGAGTAGTTGAGCAGGTTTCAGCAAGGGCTGACAGCTGTTGGGAAACAGCTGACAGAGTGGACACAGATCCTGCTGGTGAGAAGAATTGATGAGAGGGAGGATGAGAGTTGTTGCAGCTGTGCAGTGAGTGCAAACATCTGATATGAATGATCAGCTTGGGGAGCAGGAGTTGGATAAGAAGTCTTGAATGAATCAAGGAACCCTTGAAGCTAGGCAGACACAGAGTCTAAAATAATAGAAGGAAGGGAGGTCATAGAATTTTCTAAAGAACCAACTTTGTTGGTCAGCACAGACAGCTGATCCTTCAAAGATAGATCTTTGGGGGATGGTGGTGTATCAGTTGACTGTTTGGATTGGGTTGATGGGGAGGAGTGTGAAGGTGATGGTGAGGATTGGGGAGTATGGGGGTCAGTAGGTGAAGGTATGGAGACTTTAGATAGTATATCCATAGCCTGGGCATAAGTTAAATGGCCCAGCTTGGAATGGTCAAGGGGACCTTCAACAGTGGCTGTTTCTGCATCATGAGGTGAAGGGATAGGAGTTGGTGGCCCTTAAGAAGTCACTGGTATAGTAACATCTTCATGAAGACAAGTGGTGGTTCCCTCAGTAGTACCTTGGTTTATAGGCACCTCTTCATGGGGAGATGGGATGTACATTTCAACATAATCAGTGGTGAAAGCTGCTGAAGGAATGACACTTGGGGAGCAGCCTCACCAGAGGGATGTTCTATTCCCTCAGGATCATCAGCTTGGGAAGTTGGTCCTTCAACAGTTGTTGGGTGTTGAACAGCTGCATCACTAGGAGCAGAAGATGGAGGCTGTTCTACTAGATGGTTTGTTCCAGCAGGTTTAGCACCTCGTGCAGACTCAGAGTGTGTATGAGAAGTATGAGAGGGTAACTGTGTGGACTCAGTGTGGAGTGGAGAGGGCGCTTGTCTTTCAATGTCTTCAGCCTGTTGAGAGGCTTGGACAGTTGATGTGGTGGTCTTCTTTTGAACAACTGGTTCCTGTTGGGAGGAACCAGAGCGCTCAGGCTGACTCTGGGTGAACTCTTTTTGGAGTGAAGCCTACTCCAAAATTTGTTGCACTTACTCCCAAAACAGGAGAAGTAAAAACAGCACGGGTTGCTTCTTTGTCAACTGACTCCTGTTGGGAGGGGTAAGAGAGGCTAGTTTGGGAGGATGTTTTCTTTTTGGCTAATGATTTTCTTTCGTTTTAGGATTTGAGGGATGATGTAGAGGATGGATGTTGTGGAGAAACGATGAGGTTTGGACTGGAGGTGAGACTGGTATAGAAAAGGAGGTTCAACCTGTTCCATGGTCTCGGGTGACATAGAGGTACTAGCCACAAAGGCTTCAGCCATGAAGGCTTCAGGTTCAACAGATGAACCAGGGTGAGAAGTCTGTTCCCCCTCAGCCATTGAGGCTGATGGGGCAGACTTAGCTGTTTTTGCCTTTTTGCGAACAGGCTCAGCTTCACAATATTGCAAGGCCCTTTTGATCAGTTTAGGCCTTAATTTGGATTTTTCCTTAGGAACAGTGACTGGATCCACCTTCTAAGTAGAAGGTCCTTCCACTAAACCAAGCAACCTCCTCATTGGTGTTGATAGAGGAGGTTCATTTTCAAGAATTGGGGCATAAAACACCCTATTTCCAATAACAGGAAATGTAGCACTAGACAGGTAAGGTTAAGTATTGTAGAGTTGCTCGCCACAAACATGTTTGAAAATGAGACCGAGAAACCTTGGATAGCTGACAGCTGCTGGACGTTGTTGTTGCTCCACCAGATTCCTCGGGTTCAGGAAAATCCACCTTTCCATGTTCAGGGTTAACCCATCCACAAACTGTAGGACAATAGGGATCTCATCTCTGCTTAGTTGATCAAAGGAGCCTACCTTGCAGCTTAGGCTCATCAACACTGAGGCAAATAGTAAACTGTTGGTAGGAGATAGATCCCTTCTGAACAAGGTAACACCCACGTTTGGTTCTGCTACACCACGGAAGCGTAGCAGATTTCCCATTTGATCATCCTCAGGCTGAGGTTTGTCATCGGTGTCAGCCACTGGGAGATGAAGAACTTCCTTGAAAAGAGCAGTAGTGATCTCAATGGTTTAAGTGCCATTGAGAATGGTTCCCCTGATGGTTTTGGTAGATGGATCATATGAACAGGTGTACCAAAACTCGTAGACCATCTCCTGATACATAACTCCAGGAGAGGCAGTCATTGCATAGTGCAGGGGATGTGCTTGAAGGAAGTCCACCATAGGTTCATAACCTTTTCCCACATAATTTTTGGGAATAGTCAAATTAGCAATGTAGTTTGTGGGCTTGATTGTGAGCATGGTGTTGACAGATGGGTGCTTCTCAACATCATCACCAACGAACAAAGGTAGAAGGGGGTTGTTCTTGTTAGCCATTTGGGAAAGTAGTAGAAATGCACAAGTTCGAACACTTAGTCTTTTTAGGGTTTATCAGAGGGTTATGGAAGCAGTAGTAAGAAGAAGATGATGAAACAGTGATTTAGGTATTTATAGTATTTGAATGTGAGTGAGTAGGAGAGAGAAACGTTTGGGCGGTTGATTTGAAATGTTTCTAACGGAAAACATAACGGTTTACCTTGTCAGAACGGTTGTCAGACCAACTTGACCTTTTTAACTACTAACGCACGTAACAAACATTATCCGCGGGTAATTAAGTTAAGTAAATACTTAAGTAACTTAAATGTGAAGAAAGGTAATTAAAACTGATGTTCTAAGTTGTTGTTCAAACCTGTGATGAACAAGTTTCATCACAAACTGATCACTCTTCAAGTTGTTCATGCAACCTGGGCAACTATATGAGAACAGGTTACAAGGCATTGCCTTGTATGACAACTTAAGAGAGTGAGAAGGTTGGAAGTTTGTACAACAGAACAGGTTTGAGTTTAAAACTTATTTTGTCTAGCCTGTTAAATGTCCAAGTTGTCCAAATTTTCAAAACTGGCTAAGTACAGGACAAGTAAAACCTATTCTGTCCAAGCTGTTCTATAAAATTTTGACAGATTTGAACAAGTGATCTTTAGAACATCATTGACACTTAGTCACTTATATTTAACATACCCAGCTTGCTTACAAGGTAATTAAACCTATTTTCATCAAGAGGTTTGGTGAAAATGTCTGCAAGCTATTCTTCTGTGGAAATAAAACTTACCTCCACATTACCTTTTTGGATGTGATCTCTGATAAAGTGATGTCTGACTTCAATATACATTGTTCTGGAGTGAAAGACTGGATTGTTGGTGATAGCTATGGCACTTGTATCATCACACAGAATAGGAGCTTTCCTATATACAAGGCCATAATCCTCAAGCTTATGTTGCATCTATAGAATCTGCCCACAACAGCTTCCAGCAGCAATGTACTTAGCTTCAGCGGTAGAAGTAGAAACAGAATTCTGCTTCTTGCTGCACCAATTTATCAAATTACCACCAAGAAGTTGACATCCACCTGTTGTGCTTTTCCTATCTAGCATGCAACCTGCAAAATCAGAATCTGAATAACCAAATAGTTCAAGGCAGGAGTCTTTGGGATACCAAAGAATTAAACCTGGTGTACCCTTTAGGTATCTGAAAATTCTTTTGACAGCAGCTAGGTGTGATTCATTTGGATCAGCTTGGAACCTAGCACATAAACGGGTAGCAAACATAATGTCTGGTCTACTAGCAGTTTAATATAGCAAGCTCCCAATCATGCCTCTATAAGCTGTTACTGAAACAGCTTTGCCACAGGCATCAACATCAAACTTTACATTGGTTGCCATTGGGGTTTTGATGGGAGAACTTTTATCAAATTTAAAAATTTTCAAAAGATCTAGTTTATACTTTCTTTGATTGATAAAGATTCCATTTGAGGTTTGTTTAACCTGTAATCCTAGAAAGAAAGAAAGTTCAGCCATCATGCTCATTTCATATTTAGATTTCATGAGCAGTGAAAAATTCTTGCATAACTGTTCCTTAGTAGAACCAATTATTATGTCATCCACATAAATTTGAACAAGGATAATGTCCGATTTCACTTTCTTTATGAACAATGTGGTATGCACTTTACCTCTGGAATAACCATTGCTCATAAGGAAGTCAGTAAGAGTGTAATATCAGGCTCTAGGGGCTTGTTTTAGACATAGAGAGCTTTGTCCAACTTATAGACAAAACCTAGATGTTGTTCATTTTCAAAACCTGGAGGCTGCTTGACATATACCTCTTCTTGCAGCTCACCATTCGAAAATGCACTCTTGACATCCATTTGAAATACCTTCATGCTCTTGTGGGCAGCATAGGCTAGAAACCAACAAATTGCTTCTAACTTGGCCACTGGAGCAAATGTTTCATCATAGTCTATGCCTTCTTCTTTCCTATAGCCTTGAGCAACCAGTCTTGCCTTATTTCTAATAACATTACCTTGCTCATCCATCTTGTTTCTGAAAACCCACTTGGTGCCATATATTGTTTTACCTTTAGGAACAGGGACCAGCTTCCATACTTTGTTTCTCTCAAACTAGTTGAGCTCTTCTTACATGCCAGTGATCCAATTGGCATCTTTAAGTACATCATCTACTTTCTTTGGCTCCATCAAGGACACAAAGCTGGAAAACATACAAAAGTTTCCCAAGTTGTGCCCATATTGTTTGTACCCCTTTATTGATGTCACCAATAATTTGCTCATTGGGGTGACACCTGATCCACTTAGGATCATGTTTCAATGAAGATTTTCCTGTATCAGTTTCATTTTCATTAGGACTTGCAGAACAGCTTTCAAGATTTTTAGACACACTGATATCTTAAGCATGTTCACTCATTGAGAAAGAATCTTTATTGTTGAACACATTAGCAGAGGATTCAGGGAAATCAACATTGATTGGTTCTGGACACGGTGCATTAACTATATCAATACACTTATTCACACAGGGTTTACCAACATAATCATCATCATGTCCATTGTGGTTAACAGGTTCCACTCTGAATGATGTGGAAGCTTTTGTTTCCTTTTCCTCAACATTGGAATGCATAAGATCATCAAAGCTGAACTCTCCTGAAACTGATTCAGGAACAACTTTGGTAGAGGCATTCCTAGACTCCTCAAAGGTGACATTGATGTATTCATCTATCACCTTTCTTTTGTAGTTGTATACTCTGTAGGCTTTAGAAACAACAGAATATCCAACAAAAACACCTTCATCAGCTTTAGGTTCAAATTTAGCCAGCTGATCCCTTTAATTTAGAATGAAACAGGGACATCCAAACACATGAAATAGCTTATATTTGGCCTTCTTTCTTTGATTAACTCATAAAGAGTCTTATTGAACCTTTTCACCACTAAGGATCTGTTTTGAGTGAAGCAGGCAGTGTTGACAGCTTCAGCCCAAAATGATGAAGGTAAACCTGATGCACACAACATGGTTCTAGAAGCTTCAATGAGGTATCTATTCCTCCTTTCAGCAACTCCATTTTGTTATGGAGTTCTTACAGCTGAAAAGTTTTGTGAGATCCCTCTTTCTTCACAGAAGTCTTCAAGAGTACTGTTTCTAAATTTAGTACATGATCACTTCTAAGCTGCTTGACTTGGGCAGAGTTTAGGACTTCAATCTTTTTTATAAATCCAATAATTTCTCTAGCAACCTCTCCTTTGGTCTTTAGGAAGATTACCCATGTAAACCTGGAGAACTCATCAACCATTACTAGAGTGTATCTTCTACCTCCTAGACTTGGGACACTGATAGGTCCAAACAAGTCCATGTGGATTAAGAAGAGATGAGTATCAATAGAAAAAGTATGCTTGGATTTAAAAGATGTTTTTCTCTGCTTGCCTTTCTCACATGTTGTGGAGAGTTTATCCTTAACAAAAGTTATAGAAGGCAAACCAGTTTATGTTACCAACTCTTTCTTACATTGTATGTTGATATTCTTGAAGTTCAGGTGTGATAGCCTTTTGGGTCATAACCAGTTTAGGTCTGCATTGCTTCTTGAGATGAAATAGGTTTCAGTTGTTGGATTAGCAGATTTCATATCCACAACATATACACATTTCTTCCTTTGTGCACATAGCACAAATTTACTTGGGGATCCAGTATGTACCCCAGGTGCTCATCAAAGTTAATCTTGTAGCCAGCATCACACAGTTGGCTAATGCTAACAAGATTATGTTTTAGCCTTGACATATAGGCTACTCTTTTGAATATTGCAGCACCGGCTTGAAGGGTTCCATATCCTTCTGTGGATCCCAGAACATTGTCACCAAAGGTAAACGTTGGGCCTTTTTCAGGCCTGAGATCACTCAGCAAATCTTTGCAACCTGTCATGTGGCCTGAGCAGCCGTTGTCCAAGTACAAACCTTTCTTGGTTATTTAACCTGCAGAGTGTCATGGGAAAATATTAGTTTTTAGGGGAACTCATCATAAGGATGAGTTCTCTTTCTTTATCAACATTTGTTGATGGACAACTAAGATCTACACTAATATTTCCAATTTGGATTGTATCAGCTTGGATACTCTCCTCATTGAGCATGTTACTTCCAACACTGTTGGTTTTTGCAATGTTGGATCTAGCAGTGTCAGCAGACCTTATGTCCTCAGTTTCAGGACAGTCTTTGGCCATATGAGTCTTCTTCCCACATTTGTAGCATTTTCTATTTTTAGACTTTTTGGAAGAAGTACCCCAGAAACACATTCTAGGATATCTTTGTTGGACTTCTCAACACGTTTAGCAAACTTATCACTATTCTTGGAAGAACCAACAGTTTGAGTAGAAGATACAATAGCAACAGTGTTGCCTGTGTCCTCTTTCCTCTTTTTGGGAGGACAGAGATCAAACACAGGTGATTTGATTCGCTTTTGTCCTACCACAGGTTTGGGAAACTTATTCCCAGTTTTCTCAGGTTGGGCAATGGCTTTGCCCTTGCCTTTACTAAGAACCCCTACATGGGGCATGATGTGAGTTAATCATAACTCTTACAATTAAAGTGTGTGTTTTGTAAGGTGTAAATGTGTGAGTTAATCATTCAATCAAAGCAAGATATGGATTCAACGTGTACACGTGCACACGTGATCACCAAGAAATGTTGAATTTATCATGATTAATCATCAATGGATGCACCACCTAATTCAAACGTCATATTTTGCTGTAAAGTGTATTCGTTTGTCATCATGAGCTAGTGATGGTAATTCCCGGTATGTATATTGTGTATTGGTGACAATGGAGGATTTGAAAAACAATTATGGGGCTGACGATTGCCTAGAAAGCACCTCTTTGTGATGTGTGATGATTAAGCAATACAACAGACCACCGTTTGCATAGCAAGAACCCCTACATGGGGAATGATGTTTGTGAAGATACATTCTAACCCATGGCTTATTATTGTATCTGGACAACTGTCACACTCCGTTACCCCAGTTGGCAACAAAGCGTGACATCGCGGAAGCATAACCATAATCATAACGAATGACCACTATATGGACGTTTTCAAAAAAATACATTGATAAAACTTTAAAATATAGTAAGGTTATACATAGCCTGTTATGAAAAAGAAGAAGTTCGCACAATACAGAGATTTAAGTACATAATTAAAGTATTCAAAATAATGCAGCTAAATCTCCGGTAGTTTCGATAATGCATGCGACTCCTAGGTGCGGAAGCCTGAAAAAAATACGTCTAAAGGCACACTTGCCTTAATTTCCTGAAAATACATGCTAAAATACGTTAACAAAAATTGTTGGTGACCTCATAGGTTTACACGTAAATCTGACTTGTATGGACAACAACAGTTAAGTTTGAATTTATAAAATTATAAATTCCATGTTATGTATTACATATAAACCATCATGCAACCGAAGCTTAATTAAATGAGTTTGCCCTGTGCAGTATTCCCATTTGTAATACCGTGTGTTAAATATATATGCACTCGTTGTTAGCCGAGTCGAACTAACCCGAATGGGGGATATAACTCCCGATAGATCTATCAACAATATATTCGCGCTTACAAATAAATGCAATTAACGGTTCATGATATAAGGGCTGATTGAACCACATGTGTAATACATAATAGAAATGAAGTTGTTTTCGTGTCCATATGAAAATGTAGCATGTATTTCAACCCCAAAATATAACAGTGTGAAAATAGGGGCTATGAGGACTCACCGTGGGTGGGATGGCAAATATTGGCGAAAAATGCAATTTAGCGTAAGTTGATGGGTGATGCACCAGATGAGTTTAATCAAGCCCTAAATGGTAATAGAGACTTAATAACTCTCATATATGATTATATGTATATTTGTAGATTTTTATGTCTTAAATCACCCAACATTACAAGTTTATAAATAAAAACCACTTAAAACGTCAAATATATATATATATATATATATATATATATATATATATATATATATATATATATATATATATAATTTTCCAGCTTTTTTGAAGGTTTTTCGGACTACTTTGAGGCTGTTTTTGACCAAGCTCTAAAACGTTTTAGGCTTTGGTTTTCTTGGACATTAAACTACTATATACAAAGAATTTTTAAAGTCAAGAACGGCCATTCTTCGAGATGTTTAGGTTGGGGAAAAAGCTTGTTGAAAACCCTATGTTGGCCATTTTTGAGCTGTCAAACTTTCGGTTTCCCAAATAATTTCTGGAGGCCTTAAACTCCAAAATAAGTTATGAAGATTTTCAGATCTATAGTTAAGACATAAATCTAACCTTTGATACAAGAATCAACTCATTTTGTTAAGTTATGAATTAGTTATGATTTTTAAAAGTCGATGCAACTTTTCTGCCGAAACTCCGTAGTTCATAAACTTGAAATAACTAGTGATTCTTGTTGTTTATTCAAAGACTACTTGTATAAAAGTTATAAAACAAATATATATCACTTCTTTTTATAATATTTACACTTATATGATGTGTTTATATATTTATAAACACATTTGAAGAAAACAACTTAAAAACAAAACTAGAAATTTATAAACTAGTGTTTTTATGAAACTTGTTGTTGTTGGTGATTATATATATTATGCAAGTCTCATATAAACATAAATGTAAGATGAAATAAGTTAGTATTTACTTACATTGAAGTATTTAGAGTATGGAATTGAGAAGAAGTTGAAATTCTTGCAAGATTTGCAACAATAACACTTGAATTTCTTGAAGAACACTTGAAAGAAAATTTTTGTAGTGTGTGTGTGTGTGTTGGTGGCCAGATTTGAGAGGGAGGAAGAGAGGTTTTTGGTGTGATAAAAATGAAGAGAAGGCTCTCTATTTATAGAGGAAATTTGATCTTGGAAAGGTGGTGAAATGATGAAAAGCATGAAAGGTAGGATGTTGTGTGCACTTTTAAACAAAATGATGGTGTTTAAAGTAGAATGGTTTTTGTAATAAAATATTAAAGTCAGCCTCTATAATAGTACATACTAGGGCCGGATTTTTTGAAGTATTTTTCATGTATTTCTATTTTTTTTGTATAAAAGTATTTAGAAATGTATTCTTGTATGTCACTTTTCTTGTAAATTTATAAATAATTTTGGATGCATTGTTTAAATGAATTGTTAGTCTTGCATAATTAATGTTAAGTAATGTATTAGTGTATGATTAGTGTCACTATTCATAATTTAATTATGTACTTAGTTGAATTAATCCTTCATAACGTAAATTGATCGGATTAATTGATTTTTCGATTAATCGCACCGATGAATTTGATTCTAATTGAGTTGAATTTCCTAATAAACATTGTTAATCACCTTGATTAATTTCTAATGACCACTGATTAGGTTATAATTGGCTATTAAATACTGATTAGGTCGTAGTTGCTAACCTGGTTTAATGCCGGATGTTACAGTCTCCCCTAGTTAAGGGAATTTCGTCCCGAAATTAGCTCGTGTTCTCCACTGCTTGAGTATTTGAGAACAGATGAGGGTATTTTTCCCGGAACTGATCTTCGCGTTCCCATGTAAACTCAGGACCTCGCTTAGAGTTCCATCTTACTTTTGTTATCGAGATCCGACTGTGTTTTAGTTTCTTGACTTCTCGGTCCATTATTTCCACGAGTTGTTCAATGAAGTACAACTTATCATCTAGCACTAGCTCGTCCATGGGTATAACGAGTGTTTCATCAGCCAGGCACTTCTTAAGATTTGATACATGGAAGGTATTATGAACATTACTTAGTTCTGGGGGCAGATCAAGTCGGTAGGCTACCGGGCCAATTCTTTTGGTGATCTTAAATGGCCCGATATAACGAGGATTGAGTTTTCCTCGTTTCCCAAAACGAATTACACCTTTCCAAGGTGAGACTTTCAACATTACTTGATCTCCCTCTTGAAATTCCAAATCCTTTCGTCGAACATCTGCATAGCTTTTCTGTCGATCCCGTGCGATCTTTAATCGGTTCCGAATCTGAGCTATCTTTTCTGTAGTCTCCTGGATGATCTCGTGTCCAGTAATCTGACTATCTCCTACCTCAGCCCAACAGAGTGGTGATCGACACTTTCGCCCATAGAGTGCCTTGAATGGAGCGGTCTTAATACTCGAGTGATAGCTATTGTTATAGGAAAACTCAACTAATCGCAGGTGTCTATCCCAACTTTTGCCAAAGTCGATAACGCATGCCCTTAGCATGTCTTCCAAAGTCTGAATCGTCCTTTCACTCTGACCATCCATCTGTGGGTGATAGGTTGTGCTCATATCTAGGCGTGTACCCAATGCCTCTTGCAATGACTGCCAAAATGATGTGAACCGGATGTCCCTATCTGATATAATTGATACAGGCACCCCATGCCATGAGATGACTTCTTTAAGATAGATTCGTGTTAACTTATCCATCTTATCAGTCTCCTTGATTGGCAAGAAGTGTGCGGCCTTTGTGAGTTGATCCACAATCATCCAAATGGTATCATAACCTCCAGAAGTCTTTGGCAACTTGGTGTTGAAGTCCATGGTGATGCTCTCCCACTTCCACTGGGGTATTTCTGGTTGCACCAACAATCCTGATGGTTTCTGGTGCTCAGCCTTAACTTTCAAACACGTTAAGCACTTGCTGACATATGTAGCAATGTCAGCCTTCATGTTTGGCCACCAGTACATTCCTTTCAAGTCGTGATACATCTTATCTGACCCTGGTTGAATAGCATATCTTGTTTTATGCCCTTCATCCATGACCTGCTTCCTTACTCCTCCGAATTTTGGTAGCCAAATTCTGCCCATGAAGTACCGACATCCATCTGAATTGATTTCAAACTGCTTATCCATTCCTCTCAAGGCTTCATCCAGTAGATTACCCTCCTTGACTGCTTCTTATTGTGTCTCGCGGACTTGAGAGTTTAGGTTTGACTGTATAGTCATGACCAAAGCTCGGACTCTCAAAGGTTTAACCCGTTCCTTTCGGCTCAGGGCATCAACTACAACATTCGCTTTACCCGGATGATAACGAATCTCGCAGTCGTAATCGCTAAGCAGCTCCACCCAACGACGTTGCCTCATATTTAACTCTTTCTGATTCAGAATATGCTGAAGGCTTTTATGGTCTGTAAACACTGTGCACTTAGTTCCGTACATGTAGTGCCTCCATATCTTGAGAGCAAACACCACTGCTCCGAGCTCCAAGTCATGAGTCGTATAGTTCACTTCGTGGATTTTGAGTTGCCGTGATGCGTAAGCAATGACTTTATCCCTTTGCATGAGCACACAACCTAATCCATTGTGTGAGGCATCACAGTAGACCACAAAATTTTCTGTCCCTTCAGGTAAGGACAGAATTGGTGCACTACACAATCTTTGCTTTAACTGTTGAAACGCCTTTTCCTGCTCTTCACCCCAGTTATACTTCACATCTTTCCGAGTCAGCTCCGTTAGGGAACCTGCTATCTTTGAGAAGTTTTCAATAAATCGCCTATAATAACCGGCAAGTCCTAGAAATTGGTGGATTTCCGTGGGAGTTCTAGGAGTTACCCAGTTCTTTATGGCCTCGATTTTTGATTTGTCAACTTGGATTCCCTGGCTGTTGATCACATACCCAAGGAATTTAACTTCTCGCAACCAAAATTCACACTTTGAAAATTTGGCGTATAACTGTTCCTTCTCTAACAACTCCAAGATCAGCTTGAGATGTTGTTCGTGCTCCTCCTTATTTCTGGAATACATAAGGATATTGTCTGTGAACACTATTACAAATTTGTCCAAATACGGTTTACACACTCGATTCATGAGGTCCATGAATACGGCTGGTGCGTTGGTCAAACCGAATGGCATCACCTGAAATTCGTAATGTCCATAACGATTTCTGAACGCTGTCTTGGGAATGTCTTCCTCCCGAACCTTTACTTGATGATAACCGGATCGCAGATCAATCTTAGAGTAGAAGCTAGATCCCTGTAGTTGGTCAAATAGGTCGTCACTTCTGGGAAGGGGGTAGCGGTTCTTTATCGTTAATTTATTCAGCTCTTGGTAGTCTATGCACATTCTGAAGGATCCGTCTTTCTTTTTCACAAATAAGACCGGAGCTCCCCAAGGTGAGGAACTTGGTCGAATGAATCCCTTATCCATCAACTCTTGTAGTTGGTTGGATAACTCTTGCATTTCAGAAGGAGCGAGTCTGTATGGGGCTCTTGCGACCGGTGCGGCTCCCGGCACCAAATCGATTTGGAACTCCACTTGCCTAGCTGGCGGAAGCCCAGACAAATCTTCCGGGAAGACCTTCGGATAGTCACAAACCACTGGAATATCCTTGAGTTGTTTTTCCTTCGACTCTTTTTCTGCAATCTGGACTAATACTGCATGGAAACATTTTCTAAGACACTTTAATGTCCTTATGTCGGATATGACATTCAGCTGACGGTTCTTTCTTTCCCCTTGGACTGTTAGGATTTTCTTCTTATGGAGTGGTATCCGTACCACTTTCTTACCGCACAAAATCTCGGTATGATTTGATGTTATTAAATACTGATTAGGTCGTAGTTGCTAACCTGGTTTAATGCCGGATGTTACAACAACTAGAATGAAATGTAAATTGTTAGATATTGTTGGGAATGTTAGTTTACTTTAAGGATTTAAAGTCTAGGGACTTATATTGTAATTTCATGATAGTTGTGTTTAGTATAAATAGAATTTTCTAATGACTTTCAATGTAAGATTTTATTTCTCATTATTCACGTAAAACTCTCCCAAGATATTAATATTCGGCGAGTTATGAATCCATTGATTAGTGTCTTTTATGTTGATCTTAAATTAAATTTGATATTATCAGATATTATGTACATCTTTGTGGATATGAAGGGGGCCTGAACCTACATCCGTACCTAGCTGAGATTAGGCGTACACTTGATGATATTCCTTCATGTTGTTAATGCATCATACATTCATATATTATCTGGATTGTGAATTTACTTGCATCATATTATGAATTTGTATTGTATACGATACTCGCTAGGCTATTTGCTTACCCCGTTTGGGGAAATATTTACCACACAAAAAAAATACTTATAGTCGTGGAAATGTTTGTGATGATCATCCGACGATGCCGGGAATCCTTTCACAAGGAACGGGGCCGCATTCGTTGGCAGCTTACGATGGCAATTGGCTTCTCCCATAGGTTGCCTAAGGTTCTTATGCCCATACCATGAACGCTAGGTTATCTAACTTATTCGCAGGATAACCAAATAACGATAAAACTATAGGCTTTTGTACGACTCTTAAGAGAAACTTTGAGTATTGACAAATACATGTCAAACATGCTTTAGCAATTATGATGTTATGTCTAAGAAATGATTTAGGTTTAAAAAGTTTTAATTCTTTCACATTTTAATCAAGACAATTAGTTTTAATCATGAGTAATTACTCTGATAATGATTGTGAAAATAGTAAATCTGAATTTTGGATGTTTCAATAAACTAGTTATATAATAAAGAAAAACACATAAGACCGTGTCTTGTTTCCACGCTTCACCATAAAAAATAAATATATTTTTTATTTTTCAAAATAAAAGATAAATACAATTCATAATAATTAAAAATTAAGATAAAATAAAAATTTCAACTAAACTAAATATCATTATTTATTTAGGAACTAAATTTATTAAAAACTAATAAATCTTTCTTAATTAAATTATATAAATAAAAAACTTACTACCGTATTTTTTCGAATGACAAAGATTCTCATTCCACGAATCTAAAACAAAAACATATATCATCGAGGAGAGTGCATAAAAAATCACACTAAAGAATCAGCCCTCGACCGATAAAGATGCAAATAAAATACCATAGAACATCATAAAGATTTATCTAAATCACAAGAGTTGGATATCCCACAATCTCGCCTTCAAGTTTTTTTTCTGTAACTCACGTGTTGAATCCAAATCAAAGAATTCTTTGGCAGTAAAGAATACGTCTTTCTCCAATAACTTGGGTTTATAAGACTAGAAAAATATAGTTTTGACGACTAATAATATTATTTTTATATATTTTAAATGATTAATATATATATGTTTTAATTTTTAGATTACACACGTTTCATGTAAATAATTTTTATTGAGCACATCCACGTAATACGTGAATTAATAGACTAATATTATCTTATCTATATATTTACTTAGAAACTAATTTTTTTATATCTAATAAATATAAATATTATATTATCAATAGTTATCAATGTGTCTAATAAAAAAAATTAAATTATATATTAATAAGCTTATTAAACTATTTTAAAACTACATACATATTATACAAAAATATTACATGTTTGACAAATAAAAAATAATTGGAAAAAAACATAATTTATAACTTTTTTATGTCTTATAATAACATATATAACCATTATATATGTTATACACAGTGGTGGATCCATACCTCCTTTCAAAAATATTATCCATCGATAGGCATTATAAACCCTACAATTAACAATTAAAGAGTAATTAAACTTTCTATAAAATATCATTGTGTTTAGGTTTTAATTTGGGCTAAAACTATCATTGGGTTTTGGTTCTAATTTGAGATAAAATTATTAAGTTTTATTTTTAGGGATAATTGCGTAAAAAACCTTAAACTTGATCCATTTTTGTGATTAAAACCCCTAACCATTTTTTGTTGTATAAAAAACCTTTAACCGGTAAAATCTTTTGAAATTAGGACTTGACCGGTTATAATAGGTTGCTATGCTTACATGGCACACACGTGGCGTCCACATGGCAAACCCGACTTACGTGGCGCCTACGTGACACTACATGTATAATTTCTTAAACTGAATTTTTGTATAAAAAACCCCGAAATTGGTGACTTTTTCGATTAAAACCTTTAACTATATTTTTCTCACCTCTAACCAACAATAATATTTATCTTTTCTCTTTTTCTATACCTCCAGCAACTCCGATTACTCTATCTCCTCTTTATGTTCAGTGCTGTTTATTTTATGTATGTATGTTCGATTAACTTTTGCCGTTTAATCTTGAATTTTAACTTCAATTGTGCCAATGGAATCGATTTCATTTTGTGTTCACGAGTTGCATTTTTAGATTCAGTTTTATGTTCAATTTTATTTATTTATATTCCATTTTAGCATCTGAATATGATCCGCCAGAGCAATGAGGTTCGCTAGCCTAGAGGGTGGAGGTTTCATTGGGAAACAATTCTTTGTTTGATAAATAAAAGTTTAATAAATATTCATGTCATCAAAATGCAATTAGTGAAGACTCAATTTTAATTATCTTTGTTAAGTTGGAGGTTTTTTATCAAATTAAAAATGATTTGGGGTTTTAATTGAAAAAATTAAATAAGTGGAAGGTTTTTTACGCAAAAATCTATTTAAAAGTTTTACACGTCATCAAGTTGCAACCGGCTAAACCGGTTGCAAGTCAGATTTTTTAAAAAAAGCGCAAATTTACAAAGTTTTAACCGGTTGGAGGTTTTTTGTGCAATGAAAAATGATTGGGGGTTTTAGTCGCAAAAATGGTTCAAGTTAAAGGTTTTTTGCGCAATTTTCCCTTATTTTTATTACTTATTTAAGTTATTTAGGCACTTTTTTTTTAACAATTAAAGTTAGTGGTTAGTGGTTAACACCTTTTTTTTATTAGACACTTTGAGGGTGAGGATCAAACCTCACACCTCCACCTAAGGAGACACGCCATTGGCAATGCTCGAACTCGAGACCTCAACCAAGAGGAAACTTTCCTACCTTCGGTGGTGGCCACTTGATCTATGTCAAGTCGTTAGTTATTTTTATGCACTTTACTTTTATTATTATTTTTTTCTTTCATTTGAGGTATAAAATTTTTTAATCAAGTTGCACACTTAAATTTTTTATTTTTCTAATACTATAGTTGCACACATAAAATTTTAAAAAAATTATGCTACGAAAATGAGGTTATAGGGGAAGGGGCCTACATGTATGGGAAGGGTAGCCCGTACAACATGTTCCTTCCCCTCTAACCTCATCAAAATCGATTTCGAACTCTATTAGAGAAAAACCACCATGTCTTCCTTTTTGTCCATCTCTCTCTCTCTTAAGCACCATGACAAAACCCTGATAAGATTTGTGTTCTTCATCTACATTTCAGCAAGATCATGCATTGAAAGATCTGTGTTCAATGCCTTTTCTCTCTATCTCATGAAGGATGTGTCTACTTTTATCTCGGATGATGTTCATAGAAGGATTTGTGTTCCTTCCCGTATGTAGCTCTCTCTTCGACGCTTTGTTTAAAATTTTCATTGAAGGATATCTGTTTATATATCATAAAAATAGATCTGAGCAAACACGACAATGGAAAATCATTTACAGGATCTGGAACGACATTTGAATCGATTGAAGAATCCATCAACGAAGGATATGGAACGACTTAGGTTCCGGATTCGACAGAGGGAAATCGATCGAAATTGGAGTCCAAACCACCACCACCACTGGTCGTCATTGTTGGATTTCAGACCACTGTCATTGCTTTTGAGTTTGAATGACTTAGGGGGTTGTTTAGGTTCGATTCAAATATTGTTGTTGAGTTTGATTGATGAGGACGATTCAAGTATATATTTGTTTTTTCATTCAGGTTTTTGTTAAAGTTTGATTATTCAGATTTCGAGTTTGATTAGGGTTTCTTAAGTTTTTATGTTGTTCTTGATCGATTATGACTTCTTGCATCTGTTCTTGGGTTTTTTCTGTCTGTTCTTATTCTATTTTTTTAGATTATTATCAGTGTTCTTGAATTTGATTTTTGATCATCATCTTTGATGTGAAGTTCTTGATATTGACTGAAGTTTTTTGATCTAATTTAGTTGGAGGGGATATTATTGAATGAGTTACCGAAGTTGTCCAAGGTAACTTGGAATACCCATTACAAGTCCAAAACTTCACGAGTTCAATATAAAATAATGTATAAACAAGTATAAAATTTAGTAAACATAATATATAAAATTAGGCATGAGAATAATCAAAGACAGAAAAATATACCCCAAAAAAATATTAAGAACATAAAAAATAAAATAAAAAGATAATTTAGACCAAAAAGGGAAAAAAAAAAAAAAAAAAAAAAGATAAACCAATTGAAAATTATGCAAATGGTCACCTCTGTGAGTTAACTAGCCTAACATATCAAATTAATGGCAGTGACCATTTGTGTGAAAGATTTACAATTTTGGTAACTCTGATGTAACAAAAACATTGGATCAAACCCGCAAATACCTCCATATCACATGGACCATTTGTGTAATTTACTCTTAAATATGCGATCAAGCATTTAAATGGAACCGAGATATTTTGTTTTCTTGTATGATGGTGAAAGATGTGCAACTTAGAACCAACACTTCGTTATCCACTTTTGGTGACAATTGTTGCTCCCACCATATCATTTTAAATTTTAAAACTAAGTAATTCAACATTAAGTTTATCAAATACCTATCAGGGAAATATATGGATTCTCACGCTCTATCTTTCCATTGCTCACAAATTTGTCCCAATTCCAATTCCAATCCCATTATTATACAAAGAGCAAGCATCATCACTCCTCGTGCTTCAAAATCCGGTGGTAACCCAATTACCTTTGTAAGTTTGATTTCTACTTTTCCATCACCTTTAAGAAAAACTATAAAAATTTTTATCGATCAATGCCATTAAAAAGTTAGGAAATCAAAACGTGCGTGATATTTAGATTAAAAGTCAGGAACATAAAATGTACAAACGTATTATGTAAGTTCAAATGCATGATTAATGATTTCTTATGTATGTTTGTGATTTACACGATTCATCTTATTCATGTGATAAAGTGGTAATAATTAAGGGCCTCCTAGAGAGTTAGAAAGAAAAGCGTAAACTCTTTCCTTTTTCCTTCTAAAGTATTCATACAAATATCAACTATTGTTTGTGTTGTGAACTGAAATTTAAAAAAATCATAGAAGTTTTTTTTATAGTGTGTGAAAAATTCTGACTTAAAAAGTAAAATATAAAAGAATGAAACTTTATTTATTTAAATTCCATTAATTGGCATTCTTCGCACTTCTAATGAAATAATTGACATTTCTTGTAGTGTGTTTGAAGTAAAAAAAAAAGGTACAATATATATTTAAATAACATCAATTTTTCATTTTTAGCTCTTTACAAGATATTGCATTCCAATATTTTAGCAGTGCTGGCTGACACTAAACCTTACATATCATCCTACGCATCAAATGCACTAACAATTAAAAATTAAATTTTAAATTATTTGAATTTGATTTCGAAAGCCAAACACATCTTTGTATCGTAAAATCGTAAGAATTGTAAATAAGAAGTAATGAATCATATATTTAATATTAATTTTCTTGATTCTCAAATTAATAGGATTGACAATAAAATAACAAATTTATTTTTCTTATTTCTTTACCAAACGAAAAATATCAATTCTATAAATTGTAAAATAAAAAGAAAACTTTTTGGTTAATGTATATTGCTTCTCAAGATTAGCGAAAGAATATAAATTTATAGTAAATTACATAAATGATGCATGTGGTTTATAACAAACTACAGATTTCGTTTTTAATCATGAAAAATTACATTACTAGTCTATATTTTAAAATTTTATCGCCGTTTCAGTTCCTAAACAATTCAATTCTTTAAAAATACCATGACTTTCACATATGGTTCCTAACCAATTAATTTAATTTTTGATTTATATATTATATATTTGTATATTTATAATTGCTTAATTATATATGATATTTTTAATTATTACTATAAGAATTTAATCACACTGTTATTCATGTATTTTACCTATATATTAATAAGTTTCATCATTGTCAATAATAATAATATTAGTCCTTATTATTGTTATTATTATTATTATAACCTATTAAATTGAAACATATATTTAATTATTTCTACATTCATTCTTTCTAATGAAATTATTATCCCGTTTATCAATTTTTGTTTTACAAAATTTTTTTTCATATATCTATATATTTAATTAAATTATTCTTTTTATTTTCACATAAATAAATATTTATTAGTAAACTATTATACATTCTACATATGAAATGATGCTAGTCAAAATCATTCATTCTTTTTTTTTTTTTTTTACTTTTATTTCATAATGTAGAAAACATGAGAAACTTTTTAAATTATTTTTAAAAAACCTTTGATAATTTACAACCGATTATTTTAGCAAGTGAGAATTTTCAATATGTAGTTATTAAAAAAAACTAAAAACACGATGGTTTATAAGAAAATACATTTTAGAGATGAGAATGTGTTTAGATGTGTTATAAATAAATTTTACGTTTTCATTTTTCACTCGTCTTTATAACATAGATTTAGGTGACTAGATTGAAAACAAAAGTTGAAAACCTCCAAAATATGTTTTCAAGTTTACTTGTAGATTTTAAACTAAAAACTGACAAAATAAAAAAAAAATGATCTGAACACGTTTTCCAAAATCAATGTTTTCGACGAAAATTTCAACGAAAACATGTTAACTAAACGAGCCCTTAGGAACTCAAAACAAGACAATGTTTCAAAATATGGACTATTGATGTAATTTTTCAATTTTTAGGAACGAAATTTATAATTTGCTATAAACCAGAAAGACCTCTTATAATTTGGACTGCAAAAATGAATTAATTACAATTTATTTGCTATCAAGACTGATGGTAAAATGAATTTTGTCATTATTAATAATTTATAAAGTAATTTAGATGACATTAATTTGCAACTCACACATCTAGCTAATAGTAGATGTAGATTTAGGCATACATACATATATAGAGAGGGTTCAATGGAAAACTATCATGTATCAGAAAATTTTGGAAAACCTCCATGCACCACCACAAATGCATCATAATTCTCGCGTGATGCATCGACTTTTTACGTGATGCATCACCTGATGGACCTGATCCAATGGCTATAAAGTGGTTCCCGGGTAATCCGATGCAAATAGGTTTTCTATTGAACCCACCCTTATATATATATATATATATATATATATATATATATATATATATATATATATATATATATATATATATATATATATATTCATCACATCAAACACATAAAGGATTAAAATTTCAATGTAAGTGTAAACGAGTTATTGAACACTCACGCGTTGTTGCGGGTATAAAATACTAATTACAGAATTAAATATAAAACCAAATGAATTAAAATACTTTTCGAACAATTCAGATAACAAAATGTTATTACAACTGAACCACGATCGAAGAGTGACATCGAGAAGCTGATATATAGACTCAAAAAGCAAGACAAATGATACTATTAGTTAGTTTTTATAATTGGTTTTTAGATTTTGCACTGCTAAAATTACAAACAATGCCTATTAAATCGGATCGAAACCAGAATTAATTAACTAAATATTCATAAGCATAATTTGAAATTTTTACATTGATTAGGTTTAATCATCAATTTAATTTGTTGGTTTTACGATCAAATCAAATAAATTTATAACGGTAATGTCTTTAATACATCGATTAGGGTTTGTCAACGTTATAATAGTAATGTTTAGTGTTATACATCATCATATTTAGAAAAAAAAATCAAAAATATTAAATAGTTACATTTTAATTATAAAATAAATTTTTTAAAGTTTTGTATTATGTATTTGAATAATTAAGTATTTTTTATACAATTAAACACAACATAGTTTCAAAAGACAACTCTGAACATAAGTATAAATAAAATCATAACTTTAAATGTGTAAGAAAATATTGTAATAATAGATGTTAAAAATGACTAAACAAAAATTTGTTAAAATAAAGACAAATGGCGGAATGCCTTTGGCCGATTCAATATGATAGATGTATGTATATATAATTTCTTCCAATATTATCTTACGTGACACTCAGTCAAAGACAACTAGGTATAGAATTCGAAAGTACTTATGACTTCTATGAATAACATGTTAGGAAATCAACGGAAAAATGTAAGTATCTATGTTTTGTTATAAAGATAAAGAGTTCGAAAGATTTGATTTGGATAACATGCATTTATTCTTATTTTAATTACTTTCACAATGTGTATATATATAAATTAATTAGTGATCATTATCTTTATTTTCTATAAAAAACTCTAAAGATACACATTTCTTTTGCTAAAATTTGGGTCTGAGTTTTTCATTAATATAATTATCAAAACACATGATAAACGTTAATGAATTAATAAAAAATTATTATCAAGATCTATATGTATATATTTTATATATATACAATAGACACTCTCCCATTATTTTATAATCAGTCTAATCCACTCATCAAGAACCATATATGTCGTTTTTCTAAAACGTAGTAATTAAACTTTGTATGTCTTTTACTCTTTTACAAGAATTCCATCTTCTCATGCGAACGAGTGCAATCCAAGCCTTTCATATCTTCACCAAAGAAACAAAAACTATCCATTAATAATTTATTAAGAATGTTAGAAAATAAGGAGAAAGAAACAAGGAAACAAAATTGAAGATCCAACGAAGAACAAATCGAGGACGTGATTAATCATAATCTTTAATGAATTATTGCCCCCACATCAATCGCTAGGGGTTTATGCACAATTTCCTCCCAGATGTCCTTGCTTTGTTTAGGACCCTATGTTGCAATTTTTATTCCATGAATGATATAAGTGTTCTTGAAGTTCTAGATTTAGAAGATAAAGAAATGAAAGAACAGATTTTGACTATCTGTTATGTTATAATGTATTCCTTAGGTAGTTTTCATGCCAATTAACTGCTATGAATGACATGAGCACATTACACTCAAAATCCAAGCAAGTCGTGCTTAACATTCTGATATATGATACATGACATGAGCAAACGATGCTCAAATTAAAGCACACCGTGCTGTATATTTTGTCCAAAACGTTAAACAAATCCATATAATAAGTAGTATATTGCTAAGTAATTTGTGATATGTAAAAGTCAGCTATAAAATAAGCATAGTAGGACTTATAAATGTATACACAATACATTTGAAACTTAAAGAACACAAGGGACAACCTAATGCTGAAGACTAACTACGACATAAATTACCTATTATAGATATGACTTTTATAACGTAATATTTTAATGGCATACTACGATGTTACAACTATAACTCATTTGGACAACAATAGAATTCTACCAAACGACTGATCACGGGGCACAATTGCGGAAAAGATAACCCATCGTCAGACAGGGGAGCTAGGCCATGATGGCCGTATCGGGCAACTCCGACGCAGGTGCTTCCGTCGGGTCATGGCCACTATTTCTTAACAATGATCCCTCTCAACTCGACTATGGTCACTAGCCTACAAGGCTTAATCAACTCATCCTGATCGCTGTCGCAACCACGAGAGCGAGGCCACGATGAGTGGATGAACATAGCAGTGCAGACTTTGTTTCTGCATAGTCCAGGAGGTTTTTGTTTCTGCATAGTCCAGGAGGTTACGCCTCAAATTGATTTCTTCATTAATACCCTTCAACTTTAATACCAGAACACTCAATTGAAGCATAACCACTTCTAAAGTAACACTAAACAATCAATTAACCTTTTGAGAAGGATTTTACTTGGATTTACGGTGCCACGAGGATGGAATCAAAAGCAAAGCGGTGCTAACATAGACAATTGAATATTGCTACTGTTCCTTTAACTCTTTATCTGGCATCTCCCTTTGTACTCACACAATTCAAACATACTTACACTTAGTATAGGTTCTGGAAAATGAATGAAAGCAATAAAGCATTTCAACATTTATACTTTTCTGTTGTCTTTTTTTAAAGTTATATTTTACTCATTATAAGGCTATTTTTTAAACAAAATACTTTAAAATATTATTTAAATAATTGATTAGTCGAACTTTATTCAATTATTTTGTAAATCGGTTTTGTAATGTATTAATTTACTTGCAGCCTTTCAAGAAATGTGAAACTTGTGGTGGTCTAGGTGCCATAGATTGTGCGGGATGCAAGGTAATCAATATTGTCCCTTTTAACTTTTAGATATCTAATTTAATAACTAAACATTATTTAAGGGTTTCAAGATTTTCATTGTTTTACACACACACACACACACACATATATATATATATATATATATATATATATATATATATATATATATATATATATATATATATATATATATATTGGTAAGTGATTTTATAGGCCCACTTCTACCTAATCTGGGCCCATACTCTACTTGGCTTCTACTGGGACCCAAGGGGTGCTCCCAGACCCTAACCCATGTGGCTAGACCCGGTCCGATGCCTAAGGAGACAAGGGCTTCTCAGTTGCTTCTTTTGGCTAGGCAACACGGATAGAGAACCTGCCAAAAGAGAGGAGGCAAGGAGCTTTGTCTGGAGCGCGGTTGTTGGTCACAAGACTGATGAGAATGGTGGTGCACAAGGGCACACTCCCATTGGTGAGTCAGATAACAGAGGCGTTGGGCAAAGGTACCACACCTAGCCAATGGGACTGTCTGCTTTTCAAGCCTCACACATCGTCAGAAAAGGTATAAAAGGCTCTTTTCCGCCTAGAGACAAGGTAATCTTCAATCTCTCACTCATGCCCACAATTGGTAGCTCTCAATATATGCTGACTTAGCCATCAAAGTGTCAATGCACGGCGCCCCCTACATTGTCACTAGTTCTTGTTCTCCTTGTTCATTCTTATTCCAGGCGCTCAAGAACCACCTGGACCTCCATTGCTTAGACCCATTACCTAATGCTTGTCCACGCACAAACAATTTCCATCCTTGGGACACGACTTGTCTCAGTAGCGTCGTTCTGAACTTCTCACATCTAGGAAGGAGAACCAGGACAGTTCATTAGCCTAGCAGCAGGATGCGTCACACGAGGCTCCTCAAGTGCTCCCAATCGCAACCGGCTCTGCAGTTTTCCTGATCACCTCACTGGGCATACCATCTATGGAGGCATCCCCTGTAGTGATCGAGCAACGCTTTGTCGAGGGACATTTTTGAGAAATTGCAGGCGCTCATGGCGGAGCATGCTCGTACTCTCAATACTCAGGGCCCTAGAGCAATTATCCTGCCGATTTCGGAAGACGATGAGGAAGATTCAGAGGAGCTAGATGATCACTTTGTCACTCGCATGGCAGAAGAAGGTGAACTCCTGGCACAAATCCTTACGACTGATGTCTCGGTGAAATGGAAGACCCTCCAGGTGGAGGATGGGGACACGGTGTCCCAAGGACTGGCGAGGCGTAACCATAAAGGTCAAGAAGCACCTCCCATCACACCTTTGACAATTGGTTCTCGCAAGAGCAGTGCCTCTACGAGGAGGAAGCAAGACTTTGAAAAGGAGGGAAGACTAGAAGAACCCTCTTGGGGCGAACCGCAAGTCAGGTTCAGGGAGCACCATAGCGGGTAGGGGTGTTCAAAACCGGATATCCGAATTTTCGGATATCCGAAATTTCGGATAGTAGATTTTGTTATCCGAATCCGAAATTTCGGATTCGGATATCGGATTATCCGAATATCCGAAAAAATATCCGAAATTCATATTTTTTTCAAAATTAAATCAAATATTTAAATATCTAAAATACAAATTCATATATCCAAATAGATATTAAAAATAAATATATTACAAACTAAACGTATCCGGAATTATTTTACTCAAAATGATTAAAAAAATATAAAAAAACTAAAATTTATAAGAATATTAGTTAATAAATCTATAATACTAAGATAAAACTCAAAAATATACATTAGAATAATAGTGAACACTCAATATTATGTAAATAATCAATACTAAAATTATAAAAAAAATTTAAAAAAATATGTTTTTTGGATTTTCGGATATCGGATTATCCGAATATTTGAAAATTTGGAATTTTACTATCCGAATCCAAATCCGAAAATCCGGATATCCAAAATTTCGGATAGTTTCGGATCGGATTTTCGGATTTTTGTTTCGGATGCTCGGATTCGGATCTTTTTGAACACCCCTAATAGCGGGGGTCCAAGGGATAAACCCCACTGACTACACCAAAAGCCCCGAAATCCTTAAACTTACAGCCTTTTGGCTGTTCAATTTGAGTGTTTCCATTTGCTTTATCAGATTCTGAATCACAGTTTGATTCAACTTGCTTTTCTTTCTATCATTTTTTTTAGCTTTGGCCTCATCATGAGCCTAGAATTGGTCTTGTATCAGCTTAGTCTGCTATTCATTGTTTTGAGCTAACAATTGTTGCATCACCTTTAACATTTGCTGAAGGGTCAGGTTAGTAGACTGTCCATGACCTTGTCAAGACATTTTATGAAATAAAATTATTATAATCTTAGATTCAAGTCTTAGCAATTATGTACCTTTGTTTTCCTATTCTACTAGTCCCTGAAGCTTATCTTAGTTTAAGCCAAACCTATAAGTTTAATATTTAATAGTATTTCTCATAATACTTGAATTCTCTCAAACTAGGGCTCTGATAGCAAACTGGAACACCCAAATTTTGTAAGGATCTTATTATAAAGGTCCCAACTAGCAATACAAAATATAAACCAAACTATGATAAATTAAGTTAAAGGTTTAGTTATTACAAGCAAATTTCAAATTACAGTTAATAAGGGTACAAGTCTTGCTAAACTAGTCCAACAACATATCACTGCTACCAAATTCCTAAAGCTTTATAACTCTGATCAGTACCACAAAACTTGTTTAGTAGAGGTCTATTGACTTTAAGCTTTAACATAGTCTGAACATAAGAACTTGGTCCAGTCGGGGCTTTTCTCTTTCCTGAAAAAAATGGTAATGCAACAATTGTAAGCTCTGCGGCTTAGTGAGTATAAAGATTTAGCATTTTACAATGAAACTATGATAAGTGGGATGATGTCAGACTCAGATATATGCATTTCGTGGGGATCACCACGTACTGGATTAGCTACCAATAAAACAACCTGAGTGACACTGGAATACTCGTATTGTACAAACTCCACTTGAGCAAGTAGGTTTAGGCATATGAAGCTTTAGCATAATAGCAATGAAACATGAAATGAATTATGATGGCAAGGCATAACATAAGTAATCAGAATTGATGTAGCATCAACTTGAAAATGAGGGGATTTAGATGTAATTTGAATGTTGATGACAAATCAAGGCTAGAAGATGTGTAATCCGTGCTACATAAACAAGGCATTATAATAAAACTTTGGCAAATATTCAATATGCACCCAATTTTAACATTAAACAATTAACACATTTCGCACAATCTTTATATAACTTTTATTATTAGAAACTTAATTAAAATAATAGTTACATGATTAGGCTAAATAAATGCTAATTAAAGTTAACAGTGTTACAAAATGTTTCATCGTAGTCAATTCCCTCTTCTTGTCTGTACCTTTGAGCAACCAATGTTGCCTTATTTCTAACAACATGGCCTTGCTCATCCATTTTATTCCTAAACAGCCACTTTGTGCTGATGATTGTTTTTTCCTTTATGTCACCTATTATCTGGTCATTAGGGTAATATCGGATCCACTTAGGATCATGTTATAATGCAGACTCTACTCTTCACAATCAACAAGTTTTGTAGAGAACTCTCCATGATCACTAGGCACATTGACATTCACAAACTGCTAACTTATTGAAAGTGTGTTACCAATGTTGAACATATCACTTGAGGAATCAGGAAAACCAACATTAAGAGGTAAATGACAAGGAACAGGGACAATGTCAGTACATTTATTCACACAGGGACATGTCCCTTATGGTTAACAAGTTCCACTTTGTATGAAGTGGAAGCTTTTGAGTCTTTATCAGTTTTTGGGATGTAGAAGGTCATCGAAACTGAATTCTTGAGAAATATTTTTTTGACATAACTAAGGAGGTGAACTAGAGGATTCTGTAAATGTGGCATAGATAGATTCATCAATCACCTTCCTTTTAAGGTTGTACACAATTTAGGCTTCCGGGATTGCCAAGTAACCAGTGAACACACCTACATCACGCTAAGGTTCAAAACATTTTCAAGTTGTTCACTTTGATTCAGAATGAAACAAGGGCATCCAAATACATGGAAGAAGTTTATGTTGGGTTTCCTCCCTTTGAAGAGTTATAGGGAGTCTTATAGAACCTTTTCACTATTAGAGGACCTGATTTGAGTTAAACAGGCTGTATTGATAGCTTTAGCCCGAAATGAATGTGGTAGAATTGATGCACACATCTTTTCCTAGCAACTTCTATGAGGCATCTGTTCCTTCTCCCTTCTCTCAGGAACTCCACTTTGTTGTGTAGTCGTGATAGCTGAGAAGTTTTGAGAGATCCCTCTTTGTTTAAAATTTTTTTCAAGTGTACTATTTCTGAATTCGATGCCATGATTACTTTTAAGCTTCTTAACTTGGGTAGAGTTCAAGAGCTCTACTTTCTTCACAAATCCAATAATTTCTCTAGCAGCCTCTCCTTTGGTCTTTAGAGAGAACACCCAAGTGTACCTGGAGAACTCATCAAAAATTACTAAAGTGGTCTTCTACCTCCTAGAATAAGGTACCAATAGGCAAGTCTATGAGGATTAAGAAGAGAGGTGAATCAATAGAGGAATTATGCATCGATTTTACGAGTGAATTTCTTTTGTTTACCCTTCTCACAGGCTGAATAAAGCTTATTTTTTTCATTAGTTATGGAAGGAAAACCTATTACCAAGTATTCCATACATATTTTGTTGATATTCTTGAAGTTCAGGTGTAATACTCTTTTGTGCCACAACTAAGTGTAATCAACATTTGCCTTTGAGAGAAACAAGCCTTAGTGGTTGCATCTGCAGACTCCATATCTACGATGTATACACCATTCTTTCTTTATACACACATCACAACTTTGCCTTGAGAATCCAGTATGTACCCTTGGTGCTAATCAAAGTTAACATTGTAGCCAACATTATACAAATTGAGTTACGGTAACAAGGTCTTGTTCATCCTAGACTTATAGGCTACTCTATTTAAGATTGTTGCACCAACTTTGAAACTACCATACCCTTCTTTGGATCATCAGACATTATCACAAAAAGTGACCTTTGGGTCTCTCTCTGGCTTAATATCACTCAACAGGGCCTTCCAACCTGCCATGTGACCAGAACAACCACTGTCCAAGTACCAAACGTGGTTTGGTTGCTTAACCTTCGTAGTGATGCAAAGAAACATCAAATGTGTGGGGAACTCATCATAGAGATGGGTTCACCATCTCATCTATATATGTTGATTGACCACATAGATTAACATTAATATTTCCTATGAGAATAGTATCAGTGTTGACACTGTCCTCAATGGCTAGACATGACCAACACTACTTGTTTGAGCAGCATTAGTGTTGACAACATTACTAGGACTCATGTCCATTTCTTTAGGACAGTCCTTGGCCAAATGTGTCTTCTTTCCACATCTATAGCACTTCCTCTTTTTAGGTTGCTTGGAAGAAGGGCTCACAAAAACACATTATGATTTTTTATCATAGTCTTGTCAACCATGTGTGAAAATTGTTGCATAGTTTAAAGAAGGCTAACACCCTTATAGGAATTAATTTATCGAAACTACTCTATAATAACTTTAATTATCCCCTTATCATTCATTGAGCAGGTTTGATTTTTAGAAAACACATTTCTTGAAATCAAAGGTTCAGTGACAATTTCCTTTCCCTTTTTAGGAGAAAATAAATCAAACACTAAAATATACATAATTTTTTGTCCCTCCATGTTTTTGGAAAACTTGGTTAAATAATGCGTAGTTTTGGCAACAACTTTGCCTTTCTTCTACTTGGGCTTGGTGACCAAGTCATTAACTTTGGTTTTAACAAAAACTTATTTTCATTAATAACCAGTTTGTCATTGTAGTTTGAAAACTGAAATAAATCATTAGCAGCCTTATAACCAACATTGGACATACCCTTGTTGGAAGTATGTTGATTTCTTTTTGAAAATTTATTTGCAAAGAACTCAACATTAAAAGGTGGATAGGTGTTTTGCCACTAGTCTTTGTCACAGAATCTAGCTTACCAACACGTTTAGCATATATGACACCAAGCTTGATACTTTTCCACTAAAATGTTTATGTGAAGAAGTATAGTACCCAGCAATGGAGTTGGATGGGGAACACATCCCAACATCAGGCTTCATAGCCTTTACACATGAACTACTAGTATTTTTAGTCCTACAGACCTGTTCGTTGAAATTCTCGTTCCATTTACATTTTGAATAAACATATTAAGAAGCTCACCTAAAGTGGAATGATCATATACCATATCGTTAGTCTGAACAATGGAAGTTGATGTTTCAAGGTCACCTCTAAGGATTGCATTAATTTGAGTAGGATTCTGCTCTTTAATACATTGAGCAACTCTCTTGGTTGACATATACCAATTACAATCATTTACAAATTAGAATACTTCAAGTCTGATTCCTTTTTCTATTCTTTAATTTGAGTTAATGTGTTTTAGTTCATCAAGTTCAATTTTCAGTTTATGAAAACTGTTCAGATCATTAGATTTGGATTCAAGTTCTTCTTTTAGTTTTAAAATTTCAGACTTCAGTGTATCTTGTTATTTCACAGCTGCTTTGAGATCAATAAGCAGATAATGAAACATTTCCTCTTTTTCATCGACACCGTAATCTTTAAAATTTTGTATATTGTACATCATTGTAGGACTCCAGTTCTCCAAGGAGCTAAGAGCTTCGGGTTTAGCTAAGTCCTATTTGAAACTGCTCGGTGAAGGAGCTTCATCATTGACAATAAAACGTGTGTTGTCCTTTTCATCTGATGATGAATCAGACTCTTCTCAATCACAGGCTTCAACCATTAATCCATTCACCTTATTAAAGTTCACAGAGTCCTCTACTTTTTTTTCCACCTTGGCCATGGTTATGAGGTACTTAGTCGTGCATCCATCATCTTTAGTAGTCTTGTAAGGTTTGGAAGAAGAAGCGACAACTTTAGACACACATTAAGAAGCCATGTGACCAACCTTGGCACACTTGTACCACGCAGCCTTTGTTTTGTCAAACTGAATTTGAGTCAATCTTTGTAGAAACATCAATCGACAGGCTTGAAGATTGTTTGAGATTAGCTACAAATGTTGTCCCCTTTCTAAATTTTCCAAGGCATTTTGTTTAGTTGCCTTGATTTCTCATTATTTAGCAAAGATCCATATAAGTTTACAAGTTACATACTATCTAACAAGATTATTGATCCTGTTATCCAGTGTGATTATAGGACCATCATAGACAGTGCACAATGTGTCCCATCTCTTCTTTGCAGTCTTCAACTTCTCCACGTACTTAAACACATTATCAGGTAGAGACATCACTAGATTGTTCCTTTCCTTTGCTTCAAGAGAAACGAATCTCTTGTGTTCAGCTAACTATTGAGCACTGACTTCAGGACCAACACTTTTAGTGGTTGGAGTGACGGTAGTGATGGACATGGGCACATAAGGACCTTCCATCACTATTTTCAGGAAGTTGAACACCAAGATTCTCCAAGTAGAGCATCATTCTATACTTCCGACCAGAAAAGCTCTTGGAGTTGAACTTTGAAGGATTGGTCATAAAGCCATTATCATTAGAGGAGGATGAGTTTGAAGTAGAGTTGTGGGATACTGAAGATATATGATAGATCTTGAGTTACCACACACTCTGTCTGCTCTAATACCAGTTGCAGGTCTTAAAAGTATATCCTAGGTATCTTAAGAGTAACTGTAGAGGGGGGAGGAGGGGGTGAATACAGTTTACAAAAATCACATAGATTCTATCACTGTTTGTATGTTTATATTAACAAGTGTGTTAACTTTATAACAAATTTGGATTGAAGGAAGATCTAAACTGAGATGACAAATGAATAACAGATGATTCTAATATAAGATGCACTCAAGCTAGAGACAATGATATGACTCACTAAGACTCAATCATGTCTAGAGGGATTCTATCCACAGGGAACATGTGGTTATAGTTGCAGCGAAAACACAAATCTAAATACTTTACTTAAGCAAATAATGAAACTTGCCAATGAATATTAATAAAACAATGCAAAATTAAACGAGAGCAAAAATCACTAATTAGAGAGACGTGGAACACAATAACACCAAACACGTAGGTTATAATTATATGAATGGATAGATTACTTCTGGGTTTTATCACATAGAAAAGTAATTATATTCTATCTTTCATTAAGTTACACTCAAGATCACATAGACATGACCAATTGGCAATATTATTAAGATATCACGATGTATGTTTTCTTCATTACTCGTCTTAACTCCTATTCTAGCATGAGCTCGGCATGAATGATATGATTGCAATAATTCGTCTTACGATAATTAACAATAGAAGCATGGACGCAAAAACACAGTCATATGATTAACTAATGAAAACCACATGGAATGTATCAATGTTATAAAACAAAACTACTTGACAAAATATAAAACTTCACTATGGATTATCCCCATAAGTAACCGTTGCGTGATTAGCCCACCATAGCCTTCAAAGATTGCATCTTTGATTGGTGAATAGATTCAAGGCGTTGGATTGCAGAATGGTTGAATCGGAAGTGATATAGACGTTGATTCGGTGTTAATCGGAGTTCTGGCGAGTGATGGAGGTGAAAGAAGGGCTTTGGATGTGTGTGAGATGGCTCCTGGATGTTTTAGGGCTTCCCTTTTTATAGAACTCTCAGAACCCTAACGGAATCAATCGATGTTTATCCACTATTTTTGCACAATTTCGTTCGAGGAAACTGATGGGGTTTTGAGCGGATTGATCTGCTGAAGCTCCAACATTCTTCTGAATACTTCTTATCTCGGACAGATTGATCACGTTCTGGCAGACTGATCCGTTGATTCTTTTCAAGTCTTTTCACTCCATTCAACACCAATCTTGGCCAATTGCTTGTATCACTTGATTCAAACGAAATACTTAGGAAAGTAGCTTATTTTCTACGAAAGAGATGCATTTACATGTAAATTTACCATGAAAACCTTCATGTAAAATCCATCGATCAAACCTCCCCAACTTTCTCCTAACTCATCCTGAGGTAGGCCTGTATATAATCTGGCTTAGCATTCCATCGTCATCTCTATTAGGAACACAATGAAATTATTGGCTTTCATATGACAATGGGTCCTTCATTTTAATATCAACCTGCTGCTCTATCAACTATCACATTCCATGCTTGACTAACCATGCTACCAAGAATCCATTTTAAAACCCGCAATTCCCAATGCACTAGTTATTTAAATACTACGTATTTCACTCAAGGTTACATAAAGGAGAGTTGACCTTAAGATGTCTGAGCTCATTGGCCACTTTTCCTTATTTTCATGCCTCTTTTTTCCTTTTCTTTTTTTTAGCACAAGGATAGAACATGACTTTCTAGCAAGCTCGTGCAACGAGATTTCAGCTAGCCCCTCCCAAACCAGTTGGTTTTAGGGGGCTGAGTGTTGAACAACCCACGAGCTTACTTCCTCGAGCTTACTAGGCCACACCTTGGTATATTTGAGGCATTTTTCACACTTAAGTTATTAACTCACTTTTCTCCCCCTTATTGCATAGGCTCTAAATTTAAGGTTCCTGGGTGCCGGTTCAATTGAATTTTAAAATTTTCTACTTGATATCACTTTTAATCGAACACTTCATGCAACAATTAACTTTACTTCAGGCTTTAATCAAAAGCATGGACACCACTTATCATGTTATATAACAAATTTACTTGACAAAATATAAAACTTCACTATGGATTATCCCCCGAATTAACCGTGGTGTGTGTTGTTGTGGTCCCAAGCAATTATTGAGCACTCATACAAATTTCTGTAGGTTAAAAGGCTGATTCATGTAAGAAAACAAAGAGATTGTTTGAACTGAATCAATGTCAATTAGAGAGCATGTGCAGCCTCCGTTTTCCTTTAGAATATTCAAATTGCAAAAGTGTTGAAAAGGATACAAGGGTCAAACTTTGCTTTTATACCAAAGAATACTTTGAGGGGTTTATGCAACATACCCCACAACTTTCTATCTAAAAATAAAGATTACATAAAATAAAAGACAATTACAAGGAAATAAATTAAATACAAATTATTACAAAATAAACCCACTCGATTGAAATCACAAATCTAACAATCTCTCCCTTTTCAATCACTATGGAAGATGGCAAGCTCTTTCATTAGACTCTCTCAGACTAAGGATGACTTTGAATCTTCTCGTTACCTCGCGCATGTGCAATCTTTCATTTATGAGCTCTATTGCGTCTCGGATATCTTTAATCTCCTGAGGCTTCTTCTTGAGTTCTACAAACTTCAGAGCGTCATCCTCTTGGATTCTCCCATTCAATTCGACTGTTATCAGTCGAAGAGTGCCGTTAGAGTAGCAAGAAAGTTTCTCGAACCGCAAGAACCGCTTTTGTGCTCTTTTGTTCAAAAAGATCACTCCTTGCCCAGGTCTCTTGAAAACTCGGTACATTGGTTGAAGATAGATCCCGTACAAAGTCTTATAACGAGCTTTGAGGCGAAGTTTGACAAAATAGCTCTCTTTAGCTAGCTGGAAGTCTTTTAAGCACATAATTGTTGAATGTCGTCTCATGCTTCGGGTGAGGGCTGCCAGAGCCGTGACATAACTCAATCTCCCCTTGACTTTATTTTTCAACTTGTTGTGCATTGTTTCAATGTCATCATGGTTCATGAAGTCAAAGTCGCTCTCATGGACAAGTTGAGACGTGTCGTCTTCTCTTTTAATTTCCAATGAAGGTGTGAAGAGGCGGGCCCTTTTATACATTGAGATGGAGACAACCTTCATAATCTTTGACTTGGACCAATATTGAGACTTTGGTTTAGTCTCCCACAGCATCATTTGGTTATACTCGTCCTGCTCTGCTTTCGATACATCGCTTAATTCCATAAGCAGCCGTCTACTGAATTTCCTTGGTTTCTTCATGAATATGTCCTTGTATTTATCTTCCAGTTAAGCCTCAAGAAAGTCTTCGGCTTTCATCTTCATAAGGTAATCCTTGAGCCGTTGAACCGGAGGTGCTTTGACCTCTACTGTAGGATTCTTTAGGAGTTTATAGACTCGACCACGGTGGCCGAGTCTCAGCTTTTCTCTCTCATCGGGAGGCAGGGAGTGTACCTTACCCTTGGAGAACCAGTCTACCCAGTCGAGGTCCCTTTTGTCAAATATCACTGATGTCTCTCCGGTAGTCTCTTGAAAATAATTTACCGTGCGGGGACCCGAGGGTTCGGATGTTTCGGCTGTTTTTTTTTGTGTCAAGGTGGAGGTGGATATGTTCAAAGTGAGTTTCAGGTTTGGAGGAGGGGTAGGGGCCTTTTCTGTAGAGGTTATATCTTGTTGAGGCTCATGTGAAGGCGAGTTTAGGAAGTCAATTGAGGAGGAGGATTTTTATGGTGACTCGGGTTCTGGTTTGGGTTCTCGAATAGGTTCATCTTGGTTCATCTATGAATCCGAATCAGAAAGTAGGAAGACTTCGATTTTCTCTGAAGCCGGCTCATACACAACCATTGCCCTTGTCAAGTCTTCCTCCACTTGACCTCCCGGGGCAGTTTAGACTTGTTCCCCACTCTGCTCCCTTTCCTCTGCTCCCCCTACACCCAAGATATCCCCCTCAGACTGACCTCGTTAGTGGTTCTCCCCCTCAGGATGACCAGGATCCTCCTGATCATCATGTTTTCTTTTGTGAGCTATAACCTGAGGGCGGTAGAGACTCTTCAAGTCTATTACTTCCGACTCCAAACGATCCATCCTTTTGTTAATGTCAGCCTCCACCATTAAGATAAGCCGACGAATGTTGTCGATCGACTGAGTGAAGACCTCTGTCGCCATGGCTATTTGTTCTTTTAGAGCATCAGTTTCAGCAGACACTTGGACTTTGGGAGGACCTGGTGGCAACTCCTGAGAAGCAACACCCTTTCCCTTCAAGATTTATAGAAGGGAGGAGTGGCGTTCCTCATTTTCCGCCTTGAGGGCGTCCAGGTTAGCCCGGGTAATAACTTTGGCGTCATGAAGAGCTGCCGTTAACATCTCGGGAGTGATCCCAGGATGACCTGTCACGGTTGGCGTTGTTGTGGCCGTGATTAGACTTCCATCCTTCACCCGTGGGTATGCAGAGTGGGATGTTGGGGAGGACGTCACGGAGACGTCCTTGGTGCGAGGTGGCGTGTTATGGGATGTGGAGTGAGTCGTGGTCAAATAAGCGGCAATCACCTGGGGCAGCTAGTGACTTTTTTCAACATCACCTGCCTCCGAATGAGGGGTGATGGAAAATGAGGTATGTCCTTGTGGAATGAAATAGGGTCCTGTTGAGAGGAACCTTAGTGGGTGGTGGGGTGAGTTGCGGAAACTGTACTGGTAGCCTTACAAGTACTTGTTTGGCCCGGGGTGGATGGTTCTCCCTAAACTCTCGGGCTCCCAACCTCAACCCTCAATGGGTCAGAGACAGTCTTTTCGGAATATTCCGTCTCTGCCCTCACTGCCCCAACTACTTCACTCTCCACACCGAACTCCCGCTCACCAACCCCATGATGTTTTCAGATGCAACCTCGACTCCCTCACCCTCACTCTCACTCATATCACGAGTGGAAGTGGCTCACTGGGTCGGTTGGTGCTGACCGAGCCTCTTCCAGATAAACACTCATGATGTATAGTCGTACCCTCTCATTGGATTAATCTGTGTACTGGAGCAAGAACAGAGGAATGTCAATGATCGGCACCGTCGGAAGCTCCGTTGGAATTTTAGACCGCGCTAGAGCCACTCTGTTGTACACGTTAACCTCTGGGCGTTCATGAATGTCTTCATCATGGTCCATGGCATGATGAATTATCAATTGTAGGTAGCGCTGGAATGGAATATACTTCCTCTCCTTCTTCGTTCCTTTGTCGTTTACCGCCCATTTAAGTTCGTACACGAACCGTGCATAGTCATAGTGGTGGTTGAAGGTGAAAGAGACGAACATTGATAGTACATGAATACTAGCAGAGTCGTGACCCGAATGTTTCCCAGTGAAACATCGGTTGATAATGTTAAAGAAGACTCTCCAGTGGGATTATAGCCGTTTGGTTTTGAATGCTGTGGTTTTATTGAGGTGGCCTTCATATCGCAGTGATTGGACTTCACAGAGAATGGTTTCTGGGGATGGCATGGGAGCGTAGGAGAATTTTATGGGTGAGAGGTATTCGTCGGGTAATTTGAGAATATGGCTGATGGCTACAAGGGTGATTCAGATGGGTACAGAGTCTATCTTGGTGGTGAAGTAGGGTTCCTCCTCTTCAAAGAATTGGAGGTGGTGCCAGAATTGTTGTAGGTATATGGAGGGAACAGATATGGCTGTGGTAATGGCATAGACAATGGGGTGGCCTTTGAGGATATCAAAGGTGATATCCTCGGTTTCCTCTTTGAGTACAGATAAGTCCAGCTGCCAATTGTGAGGGCAAACTCTGTAAACAGAGTCGGGTTCAACAGGACGGGTTCTGGTAGCTGACTGTTATTATGTGGGATGGGAGAATGAGGAATGGTGAGAGTAGGTTGGAATTCCATGAGTCCTGTACTATGCACATTGGTTAGTTATGCAGACTTAAATATATAAATAAGGCATTGAGACATAGTCTAAAACAGGCATGAGATAGAGCCAGTCTATTCTGTTTAAATCATCGGGTTTTCTTTCAGTAGTGTAAAAATACTACTGATAGAAATCCAAAGTCGATCGTTAAGAGACCGATGTTAGAATAGACGTGTTCACTCAAATGCTCATTACTAACTAGGACAAATGGTGCAGGGACTGTAAATTTATTTTATTTTTGTTTTTGAAGTTTTTCAAGAATTGAAAGTGAGGAAAATAAAACAAACAAACAAACTAACTAACTAGGACCAATGGTTCGGGTGGACCCTGTCCGAAATTCGGTTGGGACCGAAGTTCGTGTGGGGATATGCAAGATTTGACTGATTAAGCACAAAAAACATGGGGACCGGAGTTTTTGAATGACCATAACTTCGGTTGGACCAGATCCAATGATTGAGTGAGGTCCAAACAAAACATTTAGAAAAAACAAAAAAACCACAAGCAAGATGTGGCCTGAACTTTGGGTGGCCTGAAGTTCGGTTGGACCCCCACCCAAAGTTTGGGTGATGTCCAAAAAGGACACTTAGAAAATATTTAGTGCACTAAGTAAAATATAAGTGGACTGAACTTTAGGTGGACCAAAGTTCGGGTGGACCAGAACCGAAGTTCTGTGAGGTCCAACACTTAGTCAAAAAAAATATTAAACATCATCCACAAAATTTGTGGACTGAACTTCGGGTGGACCCGAAGTTCGGGTGAACCTCCAATCGACGATCCAATGCACTTTATCAGTTATAATACTAACTCAAGTACGCATGGAGGTGAACCAAAGTTCGAGTTGCCTGAAGTTCAGTTGTGGTGCACACACGAAGTTCGGTTGTGGTGAACACCCGAAGTTTGGGTGTAACCGAAGTTGGTCCATAGAGCATTCAATGAGTTCATGCACATGCATATTTTTTACTATAGTGACAGTTCAACTAAGTGGTCTAAAATTCAGATCCTAACTCTAAAATGCATGACGAAGAATTTTAGAACTAACATAAACACTTAAAACAGTCATAACTATCCTAAATATGCAAAAATCAAAGGTAAAACCCTCCAAAATAACGTGAAACAGAATTTTGATAAAAAGCATGTTATTGTTGGAAATAAAATAAGATTGAAGTTACTAGATGATCGATTAGATGAAAGATGAAAGCATCCACAAGAAAAACACGTAGAAATGGAGGTTTTGAGAAGGTTGTATGTGTGAAAATGGTGGTTTTTGATGGAAGAAGTCGACGGAGAGGAAGTAGAAAAGGCAACAGTGACCGGCCCGCCCCTTTTTATAGAATGAAAGGGGACGGGTCAGCCCAAGACCCACTTACCATTGGCCCAAAAGAAAAATAAAGATATTGGGCTTAAATTGACACTAAACAAAATAAATTTGACCAGAGTATAATATCTTTTGTGTTTTTCATTTGTAAACTAATAAAACAATCAAACATGAAATTTAAATAAACAATAATAATAATAAGTAAAAGCAACAAAAAAAATTTAAATCTTTTTGTATGTTTCTGGGTTTTGCAAATGAAAAAATTAAATAAATTTTTTTTTTTTTTTTGTGTTTTTAAGGATTTTTAAAGTAAGACAATAATAAATGAAGTAAAATAGATTGTAAATACATTTCATCTTTTCTCCCCTTCAAATAAACAATTATCCTTTTGAAGTGAACCCAAAGCCCCGATAGAATTAAGAAAGCCCGACAAACCTGGATATTTTTAGCGTCCCACTCAAAATAAACATTTCACATAGAAGTTTTCAGGTTCACCAACATTAAAGACATACATAGATAAACGGTCACCGAAATAATTTTGTGACACTTCCTATGAATTGATGTAACAAATATTTTTTAAATAAAAGAATTTTGAGCGATTATGACAATAGCTTGAAACAGAATTATTTAAATGATATCTGAGATTCAACCAGAGGGGGGATTTAATATGAAAATTTGAGATACTAAGAACCGAAAACGAGGTTCGTCTAAAGCCTTAGTAAATATATCAACAAGTTGGAATCACCATGCCTACAAAATACAGTTCTATTGTATCCTTTTCTACGTGGTCTTTAATGAAGTGAAATCTGATGTCTATGTGTTTTGTTCGCGAGTGTTGCACGGGATTGCAAGATATAAAAATTGCACTTCGGGAGTTACAGTATATTGGGATGTTGGTGAGAGAAAATCCATAATCACGTAACTGTGTTCTCATCCACAACACCTGAGAGAAACAGCTTGCAGCCGCTACATATTCAGCTTTGGCTGTGGATATGGATACACAATTCTGCTTTTTGGAAGACCAACTCACCGGTCTATCACCCAAAAATTGAATTCCACCTGATGTGCTTTTACGGTCTACTCTGCAACCTGCAAAATCAACATTTGCAAAAGCGGTAAGATCGAAGTTGGTTCCCTTTGGATACCATAGACCAAAGTCGGGTGAACCCTTAAGATAATGAAAGATGCGTTTAATCGCAGTAAGGTGTGATTCTTTTGGGTCGGCCTGAAAGCGAGCACAAAGACATGTAGAAAACATTATATACGATCTACTTGCCATAAGGTATAGTAAGGAACCAATCATCCCTCTATAAGTTGTGTTGTCGATAATTTTCCCAGAAGGATCAGTGTCTAACTAACAGTTTGAAGCCATGGGAGTTGCGATAGCCGTGCAAGAGTCTAACTTATACTTCTTGAGTATGTCAAGAGTATATTTTGACTGGTTCATAAATATCCCATCATCAAGTTGTTTGACTTGTAATATGAGGAAAAAGGTCATTTCCCTTATCATACTCATCTCAAACCTGGACTCCATACGGGATGAAAATTCTGTACAAAACTTAGAGTCAGTAGATCCAAATATAATATCGTATACATTAATTTGAACTAGCATTATGTGTGGGCCTTCCCCTTTTGGGAACAGTGTTGTGTCCCCCACATCCTTACTAAACTCGATAGAAGTAAGAAAGTTTTAAAGGCTATCCTACCAAGCTCGAGGTTCTTGTTTTAAACCATAAAGATCATTATCTATGACATAAACATGCTCCGGTTAATGTTCATCAATAAAACCTTGTGGTAGTTGAACATACACCTCCTCGTTTAGTTCACCATTCAAGAAGGCGGTCTTGACGTCCATTCGGTACACTTTGAAATCTTTGTGAGCCGCGAACGCCAAGAAGATTCAGATTGCTTCAATCCGTGCAACTGGAGCGAAGGTCTTGTCATAATCTATTCCTTCTTGCTTTTGGTAGCCTTTAGCGACTAGCCTCACCTTATTTCTTACTACAATACCATTCTCATCTTGTTTGTTCATGAAAATCCGTTTTGTCCTGATAATGGCTCAACCTTTGGGTTTGGGAACTAACCACCGTATCATTAGCTATTCAAACTTGTTGAGCTCTTCTTGCATTGCTACAATCTAGTCTTGGTCTTTTAAGGCTTCATCCACATGTGCGGGCTCTATCATGATAAGGAATGACGCAAAAAGAGATTCATTAGCAGATGCTCTTCGAGTTTGAACCCCAGTGGATAGATCAGTAGATCACCAATGATTTGTTCATTTGGGTGATCACGGGTCCATTTTGTTTCGTGTGGAAGGGGTAAACGAGAAGGAAACTCAGTGGTTAGTGTGGGGATGGACAATGTGTTCTGTTCAATGGTTTGGAGTGAGGGTACCACTGGTTCCAGTTTGAATTCTGTTGGTTCTTGTAATGGGATAATGTACGATACAATATGTGAGGGTATAATTGGAGTGGACTCAACAGATGGGATGTGTGTGGAAGATGATGAGGGAACTGAAGATGGTAGTGATGTAGGAATTTGTGTTTTAGAAGATGGTAGATGAACTGTTGAGTCTGATGAATTTGTATTAATTGCGCGAGCTGAAACAGAAGAAGAAATTACGTTAGGACCAAAAAATTAAGAATAAAAGGGATCAAATAAATTTATTAAATCAGAAGAAGAAAGAAGTTGGGTTAGAAGATTCTCCAGGCATTAGGGTAATGTGAGGTCCTGAGTGGTCAACTTCTTGATCCATTTCATCGAATGTGATGTTCACACTCTCGTTCACTGTCTTGGTTTGAGTGTTGTACGTGCGATATGCCTTTAAAGTGGATGAGTGTCTAATAAAGATCGCTTCGTCTGCTTTCTCATTGAATTTTCTAAGGTTGTCCTTGTCATTAAGTACGTAGAACCTGCAACCAAAAACTAGTAAGTATTTGATATAAGGAACTTTATTTAGATAGAGTTGATAAGGAGTTTTGTTAAAGCGCTTATGAATGATTGAGCGGTTTTGAGTGTAGCAAGTTGTGGACACGGCTTCAGCCCACAAGAACGGTGGTAGCTTCGAGTAGTTTAACATGGTGCGAGCAGCCTCCACAAGGGTACGATTTCGTCATTCAACGATACCATTCTGTAGAGGCATTCGTGCGACAGAGAACTGATGATGAATGCCTTTGGATCGTAGGAAACACACTACTACCGAATTCTTGAATTCTATGCTGTTGTAAGATCTGGTTGATTGTACTGACAGCTACTTTTGGGTCTCGACACTCTTGATGAAATTGGTGATTTCTTGAGCAGTCTCATCCTTCGATCACAAGAACTTAACCCAGGTAAATCGTGAATAGTCGTCAACGATAACCAACACATACCACTTCCATTAATGCTTTGAGTTCGCATAGGACCGCGTAAATCCATATGCAGTAGCTCCAAACTCTTTAAGTTGATGGTTTAGGTTTTGGTTTGTGAGAGGATTTCTTCATTTTTTTCTTTCGCACATGCTCCACACGGGTGATCTTTTTCATAACGTAGTTCCAGGAGACCTTTAACCAGATGAGTTGAAGCCAACTTGTTCATATTTTCGATGTTCAAGCGAGATAGTCTTCGATGCCATAACCATGGGTCCTTTGAGGAGGCTTTAGTCAATATGCAAATACTATCCTTTACCATTAGCTTGGCTACATCGATGGTGTAAAAGTTTGAGTTTCGAGAACCAGTTAGGATTTCATTTCCATCACCGCTCTTGACACTGTAACTCTTTGCCCTAAACGTCACTTCTAGTCCTTTGTCACAGAGTTGTCCTATGCTAAAAAGATTATGAGATAACCCTTCGACATTGTCAATGTACTTGATGACTAGATTGTTTAGAACCAAGTCACCGTATCCTTTTATTTGAGTGTGGTTGTCATTTCCGAACCTAACTGTTCCGCAATATTGTTCTACCATGTTTGACAGTAACTCTTTTCTCCCAGTCATGTGCTCCGAGCAACCCGAATCCATATACCAAATGGATTTTGCCTGAGATATGAATTGTGTTAAGATTATGACGTTTTAGATAAGTTATCAAGCAGGTGAAATGAATCCATGACGGTAATATTAAAGTGACATGCAAACCGTGTTCTGAACCGAATTGTTCAGAATAGGGATGAGATTGGTATTGGACCGGTACCAAACCGGTTAGTACCAATAAATTTTTGGGGCGATTGAAGGTACCGAATACCAAACCGAATTTGATTGACCGGTACCGGTTCGGTACCCGTTTACCGGTACTATACCGAATTTGGTACCGAAATTTTAGAAATACTTAGCAATTTATTTTAACTATCTACACTTAACATGCTTCCATATGCTCATATCCATTGTAGCTTTCAAATCCACAACTCATAACCCACAATATCATTTAAAAATAATTAAAGTTAACAAATGTATATGTGAAGTAACAAAGTCTTAATTTACTTAACAACATGTAAAACTCAAAGCAATCATAAAAAGTCATTCCGAATGTCTCATAATCCTTGTTATTCTTTTTCCCTTTCTTTTCCATTTTGCTCGTTCACCGCTGCTTTGATTTCTATAGATAAAACAACAAACAAAAGTAAGTTAAACATAAATGTTTAATTTATAAACAAAGCAAGTTAAAAGTATGAATTACCTTTGGCAATGTCGTCGTCGTTCAAGACATCATCAATGTCATCCACAATTGGTTTTTTTCATTTTCTCACCCAATATTGAGTGCAAACCAAAGCCTCAACTATTTAAGTTGACAAATTCGTTCTGTATGGTTCTAGTACATGACCACTTGTACTAAACGCCGACTCAGATGCCACGGTAAAGATTTGTATTGCCAATAAATCTATCAAATGAACAAAGTTAACAAACAATATTAATATAAACAAAGTTAAAATATATTTAAAAAGTATAATACTTTACCCTTAGCCATCCAAGATACAATTGGAAACCTAATAACATTTAGCTTCCATCATATAAATATGTCAAACCCGGTAGTAAAATTAACTTTGGGCTCATTTAGGTACCTCTTCAACCCGGTTTCAATTGCTACCGAGTTACTACCTTCTACATGTAGAAATTCCGCAAAGAAGTCGTTATCCCCATCACATTCAACAATGTTTTCATCATTACATGCCTGTTGAGATGCCGAATTATATTCAACCTTGTCAAACCTTTCTTTGTACATTTTAAACAACCTATCCAATGTTTTCGCAACCTCTTTCACCATATCCGACACTTTCTTGTCAATATCCTGTTGTGAAATGGATTTTCCTTCGTTATACCATACAAAATCATCTTTTTAAAACAATGTGCAACAAATGATGATTTCATAGTAGGATCCAACATGACAGAATAGTACATAAAGTCATTCAACTTATCGAACTTCCCCCAATACTTATCATGTTTCTCTCGAATAGAAGCAGCCATTAGAAAAAAAAATTAGGCCGAGTCCCCCACACACGTAGATGTTTGTCTACATCAAGAATTTCTCTAAAAAAATATTAGCTAAAGGCTTTGAAGTGGCCAACACAGTTTCCGTCTTATTCTTGAATTTCTCTAGAAACTCAACAAGTTCCTTGCATATACCAAAACCCGAATGTTCAGGAACTCTATCAAGATCATGGACATAACTATCATACTCAAGTTCATATGAAAAATATACCTCCCTTAAGTCCAAGGCAATTTTCAACATATCATATGTGGAATTCCATCGAGTAGGACAATCACCACACAAAAACCTCTTTGATTCGACCTTACTATCTTTCATGCACATTTTAAACTTGGTTATTCTTTGTGTTGAATTTTTAATATACCTAACCGCTTTTTGTACACATTTAACATGATAAATATGATGTGATAAACCTTCCTTCACAATTAGGTTAAGCATATGAGCCATACACCTAAGACGAAAATGCTTACCACCATCATACAAATTAGGTAACTTTTTAACCAAAAAACCAATCGCCTTATCATTACTACTGGCATTGTCAACTGTCATAGTCATAACATTTTTTATCCCCCAACCATGATACAATCATATAATGCACGACCTATATCACCCCCTTATGACTATTAATGGGTCTAAAGTTAATTATGCGTTTATGCATTACCCAATCGTCGTCTATGAAATGAGCCGTTACAACCATATAATTACCCTTTGACAAGAAGACGTCCATGTATCCGTAGTCAAGTGAACGGTGTTTGTTGGTTTATTTAAAAAAGAAACAATTTATTTCTTTCCTCTATGAAATATTTATGTCGCGATGGCAACTTGAACCTTCCATTCAAAGCACTACTATATTCAACAAAAGCATCATTTTCTACAAGCTTAAAGGGTAATTTAGCGACAACAAACAAATTTAACAAAGCTTGTTTTATTCTACCCTCATCATGTTCCCATGCTGAAACACTACCTTCCCCATTAGCTTCATTCTTAAACACTAAATTCATTTGATTTTTCTTAGGAACAAATTCAGGTTTCATTTCACAATTAGGATAGTGCTTTTAAGGCTAGAAGTACCGTTTCTTTGCGGATCGACTTTAAGTATGGTTTTACAAAATATGCACTTTCCATGTTTTTGTTTCACTCCATCGTCTTCAACTAGATTAACTGGATCAAAGTATCACCAACACGATGCCCTCTCCTTGTCTCAGGTCGGAGATTTATTTCGGGGTTTCTTTGACTTTTGTTGCTCATTTCCTTTTCCACTTGGCCCCACTTTCTCAGTTGTTGTACATACTCCTTTCTCTGATTTCGAATTAATATCATCAACCATATCAGTAGTTTTCTCAACAAATGTATCGTCTCTCTACACAACAAAAACAATACATAAACCATATATATATATATGTATGTATGTATGTATGTATAGATATAGACACACACACACACACCATTATATAAAAATATCACCAAGTTGTATAAGACAAAGGTTAATCCATATTCAAATAAAATTGATCAATCAATATTATAAATATTATGTCATATGATGAAAAGGAAAAAAAAAATAATTGAATAAATTTTGATAACTTTTAGACATCGACTTAATTACGTTTGAGATATATACATGTGTGTGCATGAGACTTATGAATCTTTTTATTTATTTAAGTATATAATTAGAAAAGAAATAATAAAAATACTTAAATATTGAATAATTACATAGAATATATTCTAAATAGAAAGAATATATTGTCAAAGACAACAAGAGTAGTTGCATTTTTGTTATTTGGGAAACTTTTCTATCATGCAATCTTTTCCAAACTTAAAGAATATTTTGTCAAATGAATTTATTTTTATGTCTTTTAAATTATAATTATTATGTACAATTCATGGCAACTGTGACAGAAGACTAAAAGCTCAAATATACTTGAAGAAATAAACATGAATAAACATTAATCAAAATTAATCAAAGTTAAAACTATTGATCCATCGCACATGAACACTTAGTTGAGTAATCAAAGTAAAATCTTCTTTATGAAGTATGCCTTGAATAAAACTTACTTGAGTTGAATCAAAACCTAAAGAATCCATAAAATCGATAATGATGATTGATGAAGAAGCGGTGCTTGATTAAAGGCAAGAAACGATGATCGATTGAGGAAGCGGTGATACGGTCGATATGTTATGGTGATGGATTAAAGGCAAGAAACGATATGTGACAGTGATGATCAAAGTTTGAAGGTAGAAAAGTTTTAATAATTGGTGATACGTAAATCGAGACAACAAGACAAATTCAACCCTTTTCCTTCAATATCAAATTGAGGCAGCAAACCAAAGCAATAAATCGGTTAAATAAATTATTCGATCACTTGTGAGGCTTTCTGAGACAACAACCAAATTCATCCCTTTCCCTTTTCCAACGCTGAATATTATTTGCATCATTGGGCTTGTCACTTGTGAGGCTTTTCGTATCCAGTCCGGTACCGTTATTACCGGTTTTTAATTTGTACCGAAACTGGTTAGTACCGATTCTTGATTTAAACAATAAACAAGAACTAAATACCAGACCGAACGTACCAGTTTGGTCCCGGTTCGGTACCGGTATTCGGTATAAATATCTCATCCCTAGTTCAGAAGACATGTTGGGTTATGAAAAGGTCCTGAACTGGGTGCACAGGAGCCAAACACATCGGGTTTTGTACGAAGATGTACTTAAACCGTTTCACGGAGGGACGGGTCCTAGTCTGAGTTAACAAGAAGCCTATTTCTTTGAGGTGCGGGTCTTGATCTGTAGTAACAAGAACCATCTACTGTAATCACACGACTTTGGGTACTCATTTTAGGACGGGTCCACTTTTTGTTAGGAATTCCAGATACATATATCAACTTCACAGTTTTAGGAACCCATATTAAAGTTGTGTGTGGTCCAGATGAAAAACCTTTTGGAACCCATTTGTATGTGGGTCCAACTGGCTTTGAAACCTTAGGCGGTGAAGTTACCTTTGGTTTGGGAATTTTTAAAATATGTTTTGTATTTGCTTTGGTGTAGCCTTAGGCAGAACACCTGTTTCAGTTTTCGATGAGGCCAATGATGCACTGTTTTTATATCTCTTTTTACAAACTCGTTTCTCCGGATATGACACATATGTATTCATTTCAGGTACTTGGCGTCTAAACCGAGTAGGACATACAACAAACATTTCGGCGACTGAATATTCCAAATACGAATTCAAATTTGTTACAATACATTCATTGTTTTAAAAAATTACATTCCCCCTATCACTAGAAATAAACACAGTTGGCCTGACAGCCTTCTTCACAATGAAATTGGAAGATTCCTGCATAGTTTGGAACCCTTCTTATATGATTTGTAGGAACAAAACAAGAAGAGTCAGTACTTTTGGAAAGCTTGTATTTAGACAGATTTCCTTGGTGAGTGGTTTTCTTTGAGAACTTTGATTTACTCTTAGTCTTCTTGGAAATCTCAGGTTTTGAAAATTTTGAACACTCACTTGGAAGTGTTTAAAGGAACTTTAATTTTAATTTTACCTTTGACTGGTGATGTATTTAGGACACTAGCAGGAGGTTAGATTTTGGAATATTTTGTGCAACAATTTAACCATTCTGAACAGTGTTAAACCGTTCTTCGTAAAGAGTTAGTTCTATACTATGTTCAAATATTTGTTTTTCTAACTTTTCCTCACTTGTGAAAAGAACTTCTTGACTGGCAGAAGCTTTTTCACGAGCTGTCCTTAATTCCTTCTCCAAAACTTTGATTTTGTGTTAAAGAATAGTGGTAGGAATATAGGCATGAGGAATTGGTTTAACAGGTTTGGCTTTCAATTCTGTTGATGAATAACTTGAAAAGAAATCATCCTCAAGAGTGGATACTCTGTAAGGATAACTGTCGTTTAGCTTTTCATACATAAAAGGAATTTGCCTGTTTTCTTTTGATTTATTCTCTTCTCCTCCTCTTGGGCCAGGACTTCTTCTGATGAGTGATGAAAGATGGCCTGATACCCGCGTCCCATGTATCTTCTATCATATAGCATTGGTAAAACCGATTGAGTAATTTTCAAACACGTAGGACTTTTAATACCTATTCCTTCTTTGGAATGATAAAACATAGTTTCTTTTGGTTGATTGAGATGAATAGTTTGTGCAGTTTGACCCCGTTTCAAGAATTCATCGTCTAGGGTTTTGATTCATGAGTAAAAACCTATTCTCTCTTTTCCAATCATTTTAAACTTTCTCTCATTTTCTAAGATTTCCACGTTTAAAGACACTAACCGTTTTTTAACAACAGATAATTCTGACATCAATGAACTCTTTTCCACAGTAATTGTATCAATACAATTTTTAAATGAAGTGTTCCTATCCTTAGCCATAACATTTTCTCGAAGAAAGGTTTTGACAAGACTATATTCGTTTAACCAGTTATTTTCAAACTTATCTGATGTTTCTTTTAGTGATTGAGTCAATTGATCCGCTTTGACACACTTTTCTCAGTGTTACATTTTTCTTCTAACTCAAGCATTTGTGTGTGCCATTAACATTCATTCTTCACAAATTTAGCATTTAAATATTGATGGAAGTAAAGAGAATGCACCTCATTTGCCTCAGAGTCTGATGTGGAGCATTCTGAGTCCCCGAATTTGGCCATCAGACAAGCTGTACATTCATCAATGTTCTCCCCCTTTACAGACTTGTTTGATTCAGAATCGGAAGAAGTAGCACAATCCGTGGACCGAATTCTTTCGTCCATATAGCAATTCCGGCTCTTGTCTTCCTTATCATCAGACTCTTCATCACCCTAGTATTCTTCCTGGGCTACAAGGGCCATAGTATCAGCTCGCTTATTTATAATCGCTACCTTTCGTTCATAGTAGCCTAAGTCACGCTCGTACTGATTTTTGCATTCACGAGCGGAGTGACCTGGTTTCCCGCATTTGAAGCATCCACGATCGTCAAAAGTTCTAGGTTCATCATCCCTTGGCCGCTCATCTTTGCGTTCCCGCCACTTGTTTGCTCGACGGGAGTCACGGCTGTCCTCATGTTGGTGAGTCTTCCGCCTATCATCGTCACTTCTATCGTCACGCCTTTCATAACGGCGATCATCTCGATAGTCTATTCTCTCTCTCCGATCATCATACCTTCTTTCTTCCCTATCATCTATCCTCCAGTCCTCTCTTCTCCAATCATCTCTTTCCTCTCTCCTTTCATCTCTCCTCTAATCTATATACATCCTTAAGCCTGAATCATATCGGAGCTGATTGTTGGTCTTGTTATGATAGAATCACTTTTGTTGAAGACGATTTGACAACAAGGCCATTTGTTCATTTATACAGCCTCTTTTGCGTCCAAGGTCCAAGCATCTGGGGTAAGGCATATGGGTATTGAGAGGAGGAACTTGCTTGGGTGTATTAGGGTGCAGGAGATGGGGTTGGTAGTGGTTCAGGAACAGGTGTCTTGTTCGATAGTAATGGCAGGGATCCATTAGATTTTAAAATTTGGTTCACATTTAGTAACTGAGAAGTGAGAGTGTTGGCCATCTGTTATTAGCATCTACATCTCCCTATTATTTCTTCAGTTCTTTAAACAAAAAACTTATAGAGACCTGACTGATTTCCAGAGCTCTCTTAGTTGCACTACGGGCAATGCCCCATTAAGGAGCCATAGAAGATAGAATCTGGATATTGATGTCATCCCGATCCTTGATGATGTGGAGCTTGTTTAGTTCATTCAGGATAGTGCAGAATCTGGTGAATGTACCATGTATGGATTCTCCATTCTGGCCTAAACACAAAAAGTTTTGCCTTGGCTTCCTCAAGTTTGGCCCTGTCATTCAGATCGGCCCCAAGCATCTTCATTTCTAGCTTATCCCATATATCTTTTGCCGACATTTTGATGTCAACACTTACAAAAATGTCAGTGGAATGGCCTGGTACAGTAGATATGCTGCCCTGTGGTCTGCTGCCTCTCTCTCTCTCTCTCTCTCTCTCTTTGTCATCTTGAGGACCCCAGACTTCCTTGGCTGCGGGAATGGGAGGAACAGCAGTTGAAACTACAAAATGTCCAAGTAAAAATAGCTAGTCCTTCACTTATAGACTGGATCATGACATGACCCATTGGTTGCATGCTTACAAATTTCAGGAACCACTTTTTCCATTGCTGGACCGAGCTTCTCTGGACATGGTAAATGTGGTTGGTGAGTGCTGTGAAGGAAAAGTTGATCTTTGAAGTGAATCAATGTCAACTAGAGAGATGTGCAACCGTCGTTTTCCTTTAGAATATTCAAATTACAAAAAGTGTTGAAAAGGTTAAAAAACCCAATGTCAAACTTTGCTTTTATACGAAGGAATACTTTGAAGGGTTTACACAACATACCCCTCAAGTTTATATTAAAAAGAAAGATTACATAAAATAAAAGAAAAGTACATGGAAATAAATTAAATACAAATTCTTACAAAATAAACCCACAGGATTGAAATTACAAATCTAGCAGTGTGATTAGCCTCCATAGCCTTCAAAGATTGCATCTTGATTGGTGAATAGATCTTCAAGGCGTTGGATCGCCGAATGGTTGAAACGAAAGTGATCTAGACGTTGATTCGGTGTTAATCAGAGTTCTGGCGAATGATGGAGGTGAATGAATGGCTTTGGATGTGTGTGAGATGCCTCCTAGACGTTTTAGGGGCTCCCTTTTTATTGATCTCTCAAAACCTTAACGAAATCAATTTATGTTTATCCATTATTTTTGCACAATTTCGTTCGAGCAGACTGATGGGGTTTTGAGTGGATTGATCTGCTGAAGCTCCGACATTCTTCTGAATACTTCTGATATCATACACATTGATCACGTAATGGGAGATTGATCCGTTGCTTCTTTTCAAGTCTTTTCACCCCAATCAACACCAATCTTGGTCATTTTCTTGTATCACCTGATTCAAACGATATACTTACGAAAGTAGCATATTTTCTATGAAAGAGATGCATTTACATGTAAATTGACCATGAAATCCTTTATGTAAAATGCATCGATCAAACCTTCCTAGCTTTCTACTAACTCTTCCCAAGGTAGGCCTGGACATAATCAGGCTTAGGATTCCATCGTCAAATCTATTAGGAACACAATGAAATTATTGGACTTCATATGACAATGGGTTTTTCATTTTAATTTCAACCTTCTGCTCTATCAACTATCACATTCCATTCTTGAAACCCGCAATTCCGAATGCACCAGTTACTTAAATACGACCTATTTTGCTCAAGGTTACAAAAAGGAGAGTTGGCCTTAAGATGTCTGGGCTCATTGGCGTCTTTTCCTTATTTTCATACCTCTTTTTTTAAATCAAGGATAGAACATGACTTTCTAGCAAGCCCGTTTAACTGGATTTCGGCTAGCCACTCTCAAACCAGTTGGTTTTAGGGGGCTGAGTGTTGAACACCACACGACCTTACTTCCTCGAGCTTACTAGGCCACACCTTGGTATATTTGAGGCATTTTTCACACTTAAGTTATTAACTCACTTTTCTCCCTCTTACTGCATAGGCTATAAATTTAAGGTTCTTGGGTGCCGGTTCAATTGGATTTTAAAATTTTCAACTTGATATCACTTTTAATCGAACACTTCATGCAACAATTAACTTTATTTAGGCATTAATCAAAAGCATGGACACCACTTATCATTATCTAACCACCTTTTCTCATACTTTCCTAACAGAACATAACTTTGGACGTAATTAGAATCATCATGTATGCCAAATGACCTACACATGGCGAATCAGAAGAAGTTGGGATGCTACTTTACTTTCAACATGATTTTCACTTCACCATTCATTCAAAACATAGTTTCTTACTTTCCAAGGAAATCTTACTATATTTTAACCCTACTAATGCATGTGAATAAAGAAAACACTAAGAGGAAGTAAAAGTAAACCAACATGATTATCATATTCTAGAGGAAAAAAAAATAGAACGATGTGAACTGATCAAAGAGGAGAAGCCCCATCATTGAGCCTGTCTTTGCTAAGTCGCTCTTCCAAGAAAGCTCGATTAGTCTATATTCCACCCCCTCCCCAACTTTAAGCGTCACATTGTCCTCAATGTACTCTTATTATTGTGGGCTCTGATTCGGATTAACAAGTTGGCTTGAAACACAAACAAAATTAAAAAGGAAAGGAAACCAAACAAATGCATGAATTTATTAAAAGGACTATTGCACTTAGCACGTGCAATAAGCCTTTTAAACCCCTAAATGATCCTTAGTGGACTAGTGGAGTCTCATGAGGGTTTTCAGTGAACAAACCTACAAAGTTTAAACAGGTTGCCTTCTGGTTAGTGCTAATTTTAATGTCTTTAGCCAGACGCTACCTCTTCCATCATTGTGGGTTGGAGAATTTTCCACCTACGTTACTCAGATATGAACGTGAACGTCTCCTCAAGATCAGTGCTCCATGAGCGGCATCATTAATAATATCACTTGGCTTAGTACATTTTTTCTCCTCAACAATTTTTTTGATGAATTGCTCGGTTAAATTGCCCACAGTGTTTACGAGAGTTTCAATACGATCGGAGTTGGCCTTAATAGTCTTGGAATTTTCCTCTACTTTTAAATTGATTTCCATTAAGAACTCTAATATGACATCTAATATTTAACTCCTGCTTTTCTCTTCTTTTGGTCCGATAAGATCCAAAGAAAATACCACTAGTAAGGTTGCATTCGGCCCAAGAAAAGCATACTTAAGATGAGAAGGGAGAGTTTTGAGTTCAGAGTTAGGAGGATCCTCCAAAGATGGTTTGAATGGTGGATTGAAGTTAAGTGGAAGTGACTCGACTTTTTGCGTCCATGGAGGTTGCTTTTTCTCAAATGAGCTCATCACCGCCTTATGAATCACTTGAACCTCTTTTAAGTCTGCAAGGTCATCCCCTGTCAAAATAAAAGTAATGCTCCAAAGCATCGTCAGTAAGCACACATGGCATAAATGTGTGCATAGTACCATCAATAGTATATACCATATAACACGCATTTTCCAGTGGTGTATTTATCAAGGAATTAAAGACATTTAACCACATTTTCCTATTACCAAAAGTGATGTCGATTGCCCCTAATCGGCAATTAATTTGTGCATTCACTGTTGCCATGAAAGGGTAACCTACGATGATTGTGGGTTGACAATCGTTGACTTTAGTCTCCGTATCTAACACCAAAAAGTCAACGATATAGTAAAAATCCTCTACTTTAACAATCACATCAGCCAACACACCCCGAGGAACTTTGGTAGATTTTTTTTTGCTAACTGCAAAAATCATATCAGTTTGTTGTAATCATATCTATCAAACACATTCCTTGAGAGTATATTTACACTAGCTCCTAAATCAAGAAGTGCCTTTTTTATTTGAATGATTCCCATTGTGATTGATATTAAAGGCGTTCCAAGATCCTTGAGTTTAGGTGGAAGAGAATTTGATAACTTTGATTCCCAATATATTTTGGACTCAAACACAATAATCAAACGATTTATGTTAAGAATATGAAGATTACAAAGAGAAAATTTGGGCACTCAATCTCTAGGAACTTTCACACTCAAAAACACACACTTAAGGTGGAGGCTTCTTGGAGGCTTTTTCAAAACCCTAAAAGAAAGATACTATATATACCTAAGCTTAAATTGGGAGTTTGTCCAAACGCTCTCCTCAAAGTCTAGGAAATTACGATTTCCCCAAAAGTAAACTATTCCTATTTACTAATTGAACCTAGACTTTTGTTATATTTAATTTTACAATATTTTAGGGCTAACAATCTCCCCTTTAGTGTAAAATTAAGTATTTACAATTAAGTGCAATTACATAAGCTTGAATTACAAGAAATAAAATTTCTAACAATCTCCCCCTTCTTGTAATCAGGGCTTGTATTCTTCTGAAGTCTTGGGCTCTAAACTTTGATCTCTGAACTTTGAAGTATCTCATTGATCTTCTTCAGATGACTCTCCCCTTAAATCTCGGTGGCTCTCCCCTTGCATTTAATAGGTCTTTTCCCTGTTAAGAACTTCAGCATACTTTGCAAGTCTTTTCAAAACATTCTCCCCCTAATGATGATCATGAGAATTATGAGAATCATGTAATCCCTTCAGCTCTCCCCTTCAAATGAATAATCTCAATGTGTCTTCAAATCTTCTTTCTTTGTCGGATGGAAAGGAGGCTGCCTGTCTCTCTAACCTTCGGCTCATATCTGATATTGAAATCAGCAATTAAGTTGTCTATTTAATACCATGTGATAAATGACTTAAATCTGACTTGTAATTCACAATACACATTTTCCTGTGTGCACATAACAACTCATGTAATTAGCTAAGACACTGTTCACATGAACAAAATTTGTACTATGAAAAGCGGTGTTCAAATGGTTGATAGTAACTTAAATTTAATAAGGGTTTTATCATGTTGAATTAACTTTAACATTTATAAGAGAGCATAGAAATTGTTACAATGATTACTTTATAAAATCATATTTTATAGCATCCCTTGCTTTACTTGTTAAAAAATTTAACATGTAATGCATAAAATCAATTATACTTCTGAGTTAATGTTCATTTCAACTTAATTATAAAATCAATTTATAATCAATCCTATTATTAAATCATATTTTATAATATTATTGATTCATGATAAAATCCAAATTTATATATTACTAATATAAATTTTGTTACATTGGTATCAAGCGAGATCCAGGTAGGAGGAGAGACACATCAGACTTAAAATTCTTTCTGACTTCACTATTACATCGTTATGACAGTCCCAATCATGATAGTGATATTGTAGCATGTTATAGATTCAGTACATAAAATCAGATTTAATCTTATACATATTCTAGGGTTTCAGGATTTCGTTTCTTGTTTAGAGGTCGCATACATAAACATATAAATATATAATGGCAAAGTTTTGAATATTTTTCAAATAATAGTTCTTGGACGTCTGATCCGACTATATATACTCAAATATAGCGATTTTAAGGCCTATCAACGTATCATAAGTCTAGAAATTTCATGCATAACCATTAGGTCATAAAATAATTAAGTACTTAATAAAAACTAACTTAAAGTAATTAAATCTTCTACTTAAGAAATAAGAACTTGCCAAATATAAAACAATACATATTTTGTTCTTGATCAATATTTAGAACTATATAAAAAACTATGAAATCAATTAGGGGTATATACATGAAATAAGACGATAAACAAGAAACAAAACAAACATGGGACAAATCCGAAGGGTTGTGGCGCAGAAACCCTAGAAGTTTTCCCCTTTGCCCAAATTTTGGTGTATAGACAGTCTAATACCACTGTTGGGTTTTAAGACTTACATAAACATTTAATATTATGGAATTTTTTAAACACAAATGGATCACATATATATATTAAAACCCATACAAATGGACTCTGCTAGCTGCACTACTCCTAGAACCCCACAAGGGGGTGCAACCATCTTGACCATTACATTAACGTCTGGGTCTTGACTTTCGCCAAACTTGTATGAGTGTGCACTTCGCACATCCAAAGTCATTATAGCTCCAATGAAAATCGATAAACGAGTCATGTAATTACACTTAATAACAATGTATGTCGTATAGTGCAGTGCCTTGCTGTATCTTTATTCATGGAGAAATCGTCAAATAGTGCATTACAAAACTCTAAGCCCTGATCCTAACTGAGTGTCTTGAATTTCTTCTCGGTCCGTTTATCAACATAGCCTTCTACTCATTGAACCAACCAAACAATTTGTCTTTTGATTTCCAGAAAATAAAACAAGAACTTTCTTGAATAGTTATCGATAAAATTCACGAAGTAAATGCATCCCCTCGAGACTTCACCAGAGCAGGACCCATAAATCTGAATGAATATACTAAGAATCTCCTTGATGGTTTGACTTTAGGAACTGAACTACACCTTGCATTGTTTTCATTTTACACACACTTCACAGAACTTCAATTTCATCGTAGCACTTCTACCTAACAGTGTTGATTGCTAAAAATAAGCATCCCCCTCTGACTTATATGCCCTAATCTACAATGCCACAATTCAGTTTTATCATCTAACTGATCCAAAGACTGAGGAACAACCACTATTCATATTACTATATTGCCTTCTAAAAAATAAATTACATGTTGTAACATTACTTTCATGAAAACAAGAGCACCCTTAGAAGCCTTAAACTACCCATTTTCAATTGAATACTTAGGTCCTATTTATTAAACGTACCCAAAGTGATCAGATTTTTTCAGAGATCAGGTTCATACCAACAATTAAGAATTCTAACAATCCCATCATGCATCTTGATATGAACTATAACATTTCTTGTAATACAATGCATCCCATTATCTCCCAACTTTACCCTACCATTTCATTCCCTGAAAGGAATGAACAACTCACATGAGTATGTTATGTGATTAGATCTACACGTATCTAAGATCTAAGTACCCTCAGAATCCATAGTGTTAGAACATCATTATCTTTTCCTTCAACCGAACTATCAGGAACCACAACGCCACTACCACTGCTTCTTGATTCCCAACTTTTATCACATTGAATCTTCTTTTACAGACTGTCTCATCTAAAGTTTCCCTTTCTTTGCAATTGTAACATTGGCTCTTACCCCATTTCGACTTAGTTAGTGACCTCCCTCTCTATAGTTCTGCCTCTACCAACAAACAAGCCCAATTCTTCACCGTCTTTGTTAATCCCAAAATCCATATGATTCAACTATTTAGATTGTAGAGCCTCTTTTACATCACTGACAGCAATCACCATCATACTGTAGAACATCATATCCACGAGATTCTCATATGAAATTAACTTGAACCCATTGAAGATCAAAGATTATTGAATTAAAATTATTAAGATTTCTTTTACTAGCATAAACTGGGAAGGTATACAAAAGTTGCTTTAGAAGAAACTGATTCGTCAAAGTATTTTTATGATATTTATCACACAGTTTCTCCAAAGAACCTAGCAGCAATGGTTTCGTCAATCACCTCTCACAACACATCATCCGTCAGACTTAACAGAATCAATTATATGCTTTTTCCAGAATACATGTCTTCCTTCCCACTGCCATGTCCTTCGATTCTCTTGGGTGGACGTAACCCAACCCAAAACTTTTCATGTTGATCTATTTTCAACCCAATTAGGGTTCGAGTTGGGTTAATGTCACTTTTCACGTCTTGGATTCGTAACCTATCAGAAATTGTCACGCTTACAACCTTACTACAGTAAAGTACAATGGTTAAATGGGTACATAAATAAATGGACATAATTAAGTACATGCATTAATGAAATATGTCACACCATTAAACATTAACAAATACTTCATTCTTTACATGAATATGTTTTTGTTATACAGGGAACGGGAAAAAACAAGAAGAATGGGAATATCTTCGAGCGTTGGAAGTAAGTTAACTTATGGTTTACCGCTATTTAATTTGTTTTATATAATATAAAAATATTTATATATATATATATATATATATATATATAAATATATATATATATATATACATAAATATATATATATATACATAAATATATATATATATACATATATATATATATATATATATATATATATATATAATATATATATATATATATATATATATATATATAATAATATATATATATATATATATATATATATATATATATATATATATATATATATATATATATATATATTATTATATATAATATAATATATATATATATATATATATATATATATATATATATATATATATATATATATAATAATATATATATATATATATATATATATATATATATTATATAGATGAGATCATTGCAGAACCTAAATTTAGTATAGAACTGTAGAACCAATATCGTCCATAGATTAGAATAATCTAATGGTCTTGATTAAAATAGTTAAGTTTGGAATTAGTGAAAAAAAGATTGGTAATAGTGATATTTTAATTTTTGGAGGGGTAAAAAAGGAAAAGATTGGAAATAGCAAAAAGATTGACATTAGCAAAATAAATATCTTTTTTCTTTAAATTAAAATAACATTAATATTATTAATTTATAAATCAAAAAAATTATAACATAAAAACGAGAATTTTATACTCTTTAAAACGAGACCGGTCATGATATTTTTTTTCGAAAAAATTTTACGTGTTTATTTTTCGTAAAAAAAAAATTACCCAGACCACGATGCAATATATCATGGTGAGATAATGAGATCATTCGATATCGAATGAACACTTTGATATCGTATATTTAACGTCAATGCAACACTGCATATACGTTCATTATTAACAGAGCTAAAATAATAGTCACAATTAGTAGTCAAAGTTGGTGGATTTAACTAGAACGGTTATGATATATATTTTTTATTTTTCGTAAAAAATTTTTTACCCAGACCACGATGCAATATATCATGGTGAGATCATGAGATCATTCGATATCGAATGAACACTTTGATATCGTATATTTAACGTCAATGCAACATTGCATGTACGTTCATTACTAACAGAGCCAAAATAATAGTCACAATTAGTAGTCAAAGTTGGTGGATTTAACGAGAACGGTTATGATATATACTTTTTTATTTTTCGTAAAAAAAATTTTACCCAGACCACGATGCAATATATTATAGTGAGATCATGAGATCATTCGATATCGAATAAACACTTTGATACCGTATATTTAACGTCGATGCAACACTGCATATACGTTCATTATTAACAGAGATAAATAATAGTCAAAATTAGTAGTCAAAGTTGGTGGATTTAACGAGAACGGTCATGAATATATTTTTTTGAAAAAAAATGTACGTGTTTATTTTTCGTAAATTTTTTTTACCCATACGACCATTCGATGTCGAATGAACACTTTGATATCGTATATTTAACGTCGATGCAACACTGCATGTCCATTATATATTAAAAGAGTAAAAAAAAAAGTCAAAGTGGACAGTCAAACTTGGTAGGCTGCTATTAATTCAATGTTAATTGTATAATTACCATCTTATCCCTAGTGTTATATTATAATCTAATGGTTTAGATTGGTTCTATGGTTCTGCACTAAATTAAGGTTCTGCAATGATCCCAACCCTATATATATATATATATATATATATATATATATATATATATATATATATATATATATATATATATATATATATATATATATATATATATATATATATATATATATATATATATATATAGACTAAGGATCTTTTGTGAACACTCTATTCGTTGTGAACATTGTGACCAACCATAAAATAGCTTTTGAATCTTATGAATCTTGTTGAAAATATTAGCGAACTCTTCTATTAACCTATTAATATTATTGGATCCTTTGGATCTTATTGAATCCTATGAATTTATCGAATCTTATGAATCTTGTTGCATCATATGCATCTTATTATAAAAACTAGTTTGAACCTTTTGAATGTTTTGAATCTTGTTGTAGACACTTCTACGAACCCTTTGAATCATATGAATCATGTTACAAACACTTCTTGATATATTTGAATGATCATATGTATTTTTTTATATGTTCACAACGTTCACAACGAATAACTTGTTCACAATGGATCTCATTCCTATATATATATATATATATATATATATATATATATATATATATATATATATATATATATATATATATATATATATATATATATATATATATATTACAAAATGTTATTTTGATATATTTAGAGAGATACAAAGGCTCATTCTAAAAAGGTAAGCTATAATAATATATAGCGGGCCCTATCTGTAATGGGCCACTTTAACATAACTTGTTTACAGCGGCAAATGCATTATATCATCGAGTAAATCTTAAAATTTTAGGCTTTATCAGTGTCATTGTAACAAAGAATTATTAATGTCAACTTCTTTTCAACACTTTTCATTTTTTGATCCAACATTACATAGAATAAATAGTAAATCTGTCAATTTTTTGTATAAATAATTTACTCTTATTTCATGCATAATATAAATGAAGTTTGGTTTTTAAAAAAGAAGGTGTTGGTTTTGCGTTATGACGGAGATTATCATATTATTACGTTACAATAACTTAAATAATTGGTTTAAAGATTGCATTCACTAATAGATAATTATTTGTGTTTTGGAATAAGCCTACCACACTTTTTCAAAAGCTAAAAAATGTAGTCTATTTGCTTAATATGGATTATTTGGTAATTTTACAAGTTAAAAATAAAATCAAACACTTTAAAAATGAATTATTTGGATATTGTGATAGCAAAAATCAATAGCTAAACCAAACACTAAATTTTTAGCAACACTCTTTGAAACAACTGACGGGCCGTCATTGTGACCCGCAGAAATAATCCTTATATCCACTATTTAGCTTAGAGAAGTAAGCGTCGAATCCACTGAATTTGTAATTAGGGTTAGGTAATTAGCCTTATAAGTTTTATTGAAAGCACTATAAATTGTAAATTGTGGATTTGAATGATTTGTTTAGATTAATGACTTACTATTGCTTGTGACTAAAATTAATGGCAAAATAACTAACGTAGTAAATAAACATTCAAGAGACGAATAACCATTCACGGGATCACGACGACATAAGTATAACTCACTATAATTTCATGCAACAATCACATAGACATAATCAATTGCGCGACTAAATTACTCAAACATGTTTTAACCAATAACTCTCAATATAGCATATGCAATATTAATATTTGTCTAATCCCTAAGCTAATGGACTCAGCACAAATAATAATACCACGATAAAGTATCTTGTTTTTACCAATCAAAACATACAATAATAATCATAGCCGAATGCTTATCATTTGCATACACATAATAGGTCTCACTCAATACAAATACATCAAGGCATGAGAAATTAAAGTAGAGTAAACCTAGTCGTAGATCCTCCGTAAACGGCTAATGGGATTAGCCGCTCATCGTACGCTCTTAAACAATGTAGATCTGAGTCATTGCGTAGCTTGCGAATCACCGTGTTCGTTCTCGTATCGTAGATCCGCTCCGGCAGGGCTTCGGCACACTTTCACACTTTCACACGCGTTGGGACTCGTCTCAATGGCTGCCATCGACCTCTATATATAGAGGAGTCGAGTTTAGGGTTTCTAGGGCTGAAAAACGCGTTTTTGCGCCGACCCAGCGCAGGCCTGCGCCCCCTACACCCAGGGGTACGCCAGGCTGCGTTGGAACTGATCTGGACCTTTTCGAGTAGACCTGGGGCGTAAGGGGGGCGTAGCCCTACTCCCCGACCTGCTCGGTTCGCGCTGTATTTTTTTGTGGTGCTTTGAAATTACTTCCGGACCCTGAAACACAAATATGATGTAAACGAATGGATTTTACGAAGTATCGATGCTTAAAATGAACATAAAATGACTCTGAAACCATATAAATTATAGACTCATCAAATCTCCCCAACTTAACTCTTGGTCGTCCTCGAACAAGCTTTAGAATCAGAACTAACTATGTACCGACTGTATTAGCAGTGTGTTCAAATAAATATACGTTAACTCAGCCTTCACAATAATGCATTAAAATTTTGAATATAAGCTATAGAACATTTTCAGTTAAAACACATTCTCTCTAAGTAATTATAATGTATCTCACATTTGGAAATTACTCTTTTAGCTCAAGGTTACAAGCTTAAAACATGTGGGTCTTTTGACTATCTTTTCCCTCTATGCATTATGATAAGATATTACTTTTAATTATCATGCTTATATCTATTTTCTTTTTTAACTCGAGTTTTTACCATAGCTTTTCTAGTTGGTCCATGTAGCCGGATTTGGGTCAATCGCTCCCAAACCAGATGGGTTTAGGGTATTAGGCATGAATGGTACCCCTAAGGACTTAATTTCCCGAACCAACTAGGCTACCCACGAATCTTTTGAGGCTAAAAACATGATTAAGCTCTCCCCCTTATTGCATGAGTTTTTCAAAATCTTTTGACACATTACTTTCATTTAAGCACAAATATATCTTAACTTACTTGAACTCAACTTACACTAAAATATAAATTATTATCACGACTCTTAACATAATTCTAGAACTTCTTACTAACACTAACTAATTCTGGGTATAATTTTTCTATGTATCATCATTTTCCACGGCCTGATCGGCAAACAAGAACCATTGGGGAAATTTAATAGACTAGATTGACGCTAAGCATCCACATTCAATAGGACTCGGCAAATGAAAATAAAACACACACAATTACTGAAATAACAAAAGTTAAAATTCTAACCCAAACAAGCAAATCTAAATATGATAAATGTGAAGAGAAAGGAACGATGGTACCTGATTACTAGTAATGAGGAAGAGGACCAAAGATATTATTTAAGAAGTTACCAGCCTGAAAATCCTCATGATGTCAAACCTCCGTCGTAGCTCTCTGCCCAGGTGGTCAAATTTTAGTCTAATCATAAATAATTTTTTTTTTGCGGGAGCTCATTAGATCATATTAAACATTTCATAGAACCTACCCTCCCCAACTAAGACCATTATGACGTCCTCGTCATATAGACACACTTATAATGAGCAGACAATGAACACAATCACATTCTTAATAGGATTCTTTGCTTATTTAGGATAGATTAAACTAAAGTAAAAATTAACATTCATTAAACTAGCACACTTGCATAAATATAAAAACTAAAGTCCAGAAACAACTAAAACTGGATTGGAAATCCTCCCCAACTTAGTTGGTGACACTAAAGCAATTAACGGGTAGCAAGTCGTTAAACCCCTCAGTATCCCAAGTGGACGAGTGTTGTCTCGCGAGGGTTTCCAGAAACACACCCACAAAGTTCTCTGGGTTGCCTCCCAGGAACTGCTAAGTTTTACGTCTTCAGCCAGACATACTGCTCCTATACTAGCCTAATTATGTTTGGGATCTTCTTAACCTGATTAGTTCAGAGACTAGCATATTATTGGTGGCCCATTTAACATGTGTCCAATGGAAACCATGGTATCTTGAAAAATGATAAAAATTGTTCATCACGGAAGGAGTCCTTAATGTGATCAGTTAAGTACACAATTACTTTTGCCCCCCAAATATATGATCTGAATTTATCAAGGGCAAATAATACGGCTAGCAATTCCTTTTCCGTAGTGGTGTAATTCATCTGTGCGGGATTCAGCCTCCTTTGTGCATGTCTTACTCGTTTAGCTCCGGGATCAACAATGATTCGATGCATACACACAGTAGTATTGATTCCTTTCAAATCTGTTATTGTCCAACCTACTACCTCTTTATATATTACTAGTACTTGTAGTAGGTATTTTTCTTGTGCCTCGATCAGATTTGATGAAATAATGACTGGTAGAGTGTCCATCTGACCTAAGAAGGCATACTTTAAATGTACGAGCAAGGTTTTTAATTCTAGAACAGGTGGTTGTTCTATTGAAGGCCTTGTAGATTGATGCAAAATAATTGGCAGCTTTTCAGTCTTATGGGTCCACGGTGGTTTTTAGGTATCAATGTGGATTCCATGACTGCCTCACATTCATTTCATTTTTCAGAGTTCATTATGGCAGTGTCGTGTTCAGCAAGGAATAATTCAGTGTGGGCATTGGCAATGATTAGTGAACCATGCTGCTTAAGCTCATCCACTGCATCTATCATGTAACATTCAGAATCGATTGAAGGAGTGGTGGAAGCATTGAACGCATTTAATCGCAGCTTACGATTCCCAAAGGCAATATCTACAGCCCCCGTTCTACAATTGATTTGAGCATTAATAGTAGCTAAGAACGGTCTGCCTAAGATAATGGGTGGATGGTTCTCTCCAAAAGAACTCTCTGTATCTAAGACTAAGAAGTTGACCGGATAGTAAAAATCTTCTACTTTTACTATAACGTCTGATAAGATACCCCTTGGGTATTTTGTTGACCGATCTGCAAGTTGTAGAATAATATCGGTGGTTTGTAACTGGCCTAGATCATGTTTATCAAACAAGTTCCCAGGTAAGATGTTTACACTTGCTCCAAGGTCGAGTAATGCCTTTTTGGTTTGTACATTGCCAATTGTCACTGGAATCAAAGGTGATCCAAGATCTTTCAGCTTTGGTGGTAAGGAATTAGAAATCACCGCACTCACTTGTTCAGTTAAATTGATCTGCATGGGAAGCGAGACCTTAAACTTTCTTTTCTGTGTGCAGAGGTCTTTTTAGAAATTTGGTGTAAGAGGGTATTTGTTGAATAGCCTTGACCAATGGGATATTGATCTTGACTTGATTGAATAAGTCCTACAAATCCTTGGTTGTGGACCTCTCTTGCCATATGGAGACTTTCGGATTTTCTAGAGCAGCGGGGTAAGGAGGAGGAGCTGTGGTGTCCTGATCCTTAGCCGCCTCCCCAACTTTGGGAGTTGGGATATCTTCCTTAATTGGTTCTTTGAAAGTAACTTTCTTAGAACTATCCTTCTTTTTAGGATCCGTTGTCTCTTCGTAGACGACTTCAGTGTCGGTATCTTCTTCCATTTCTTATTCATTTGACATTTCGATCTTGTTATATACTTTTCTACCACTTCTCAGAGTAGTCACCTTAGATACCTCACTCACTTCATGCTTCTTCTCTTTGTCGTGTGCATGCAAAGGGTTTAGAACAGTGTTACTTGAAGCTTCCTCTCCTCTCGTCTTGTGAGCGATTTGGCTATCTGACCCATTTGGCGACTCAGCATCTCGTTAAAAGCTTGCTTTACGAATTCCATGAACTTCGAAAACTGTGAAGAACTTGTATTTGTCTCCATGTGAACGTGAGGTTGATCGCGTTGGTTTGGATTGTAATATCGCTCATCCTTGGCAGCTGAAGTTGAACCATATTGATATTCTCTTAGTGGTGGTTCATACCTTGATTTAGATTGATGATCAGTAGGCTGATCATTTATCCATTGAAAATTAGGATGATTTCTCCGCCCCGGATTATTGGTTTCCGAAAATGGGTTATCCCTCTCCTAATGCGCTCTGAAACCATATACTTCGTTCGCATATTCTTTAGTGGATTGCACTTGAGGACATGTTTGAGAATGATGAGCTGGATCTCTGCATATTACGCAGTTAACTGATGCAGCAGGGTGTTGGCTAAAACCCTTTATCAGTTGATCTATCTTCTTTCCGAGTTCTGAAATTTCACTTTTTACTTCAAGTTTCCAGGCATTGTCTATACCCTTCACCTGAACTCCAATATTATTTTCAGTTGCGGCTTGGAGTTTGAGACCTTTACTGAGTTGATTCAGTAATTCCCAAGCCTCATCATCTTCTTCAGCTAAGAATGTGCCACCAGTAGCGGCGGTGATCATGTTACGACTTTCTTGACTCACACCATCAAAGAAAGTTTTCACGAGCATCCATTTTGGAACCTCGTGGTGTGGACAAGCTCTCAGCAACTCATTCATCTGATCAAATGCTTCGTAGAATTGTTCACCGGGTTTTTGTTTGAAACCGGTGATCTCTTTATGTTTCTCAGTGGTTTTACTTATGGGGTAATACTCAATGAGAAATTGACGCTTCATTTGATCCCAGGTTGTGATGCATTTGGGGGGTAGCGACACAAACCAATTTTTGGCATTTTCTTTTAAAGAAAAAGGGAATACTCGAAGTTTTAAACCATCAGTGGTTATACCTTGAACATGATTAGCTTTCCAGATAGTTGTAAATTCAGTTAAATGCTCATAGGGTTCTTCACTAGGCATACCTCTAAAGATCGAAAGAATTTGAAATAATTGAGGACGAACTTCGGATTCGTTCTAATTATCCGGATATCGAATAGTTGAGTGATCGGGCACATCACCAGGGCGATAATGTGACTCAACCATACGTCTCATTTGTTCACCCATCCTAGCGGCTATACGCTCAGGTTCTTCTTGTTCACGATTTCGTGGTGAAATCGGAGGACCTTCTAAATTAGGAATTTCTAAGGTGAGAATTTCTTCCTCTTGTTCGTTTGAATTCTCCGTGATTAATTGTTGTTGTTTTTGAATCCTGACAGTCTTTCGATGAGATTGAGCTACTTTTTCGATTTCGGGTTCGAATTGTAGCGGCAATCCTTTGGCCGATCGACGTGTGAGCAGAAACTAATAAAAATACTTAAATTAAATACTTAAATAAACTAATTATTTTTTTTGTGGTAAAGTAGAGGACTACAATTACCTTTTTGAATTTTTAATGATTTCTGATTTTTAATAATAATAATAAATTAAAGACTAAAATCAAAATATAGTACTTAAACTTAAAACTTAAAAATAAGGCCAAAAGCTAACTTCTAATCCTAACTAACGTTACCACTCCCCGGCAATGGTAATCTGAATGGCCGTCGTTATGACCAGCAGAAATAATCCTTATATCCACTATTTAGCTTAGAGAAGTAATGGTCGAATCCGCAGGGAGTGAATTTGTAATTAGGGTCAGGTAATTAGCCTTATAAGTTTTATTGAAAGCACTATAAACTGTGAACTGTGGATTTGAATGATTTGTTTAGATTAATGACTTACTATTGCTTGTGACTAAAATTAATGGCAAAATAACTAACGTAGTAAATAAACAATAAAGAGACGAATAACCATTCACGGGATCACCACGGCATAAGTATTACTCACTATAATTTAAGAATTACATAGACATAATCAATTGCGCGACTAAATTACTCAAGCACGTTTTAACCAATAACTCTCGGCATAGCGTATGCAATATTAATACTTGTCTTAATCCCTAAGCTAATGGACTCGCACAAATAATAATACCACGATAAACTATCTCGCTTTTACCAATCAAAACATACAATCATAATCATAGCCGAATGCTTATCATTTGCATACACATAATAGGTCTCACTCAGTATAAATACATCAAAGCATGAGAAATTAAAGTAGAGTAAACTTAGCCATAGATCCACCGCAAACGGCTAATGGGATTAGACGCTCATCGTATGCTCTCAACAAGGTTGATCTGAGTCATTGCGTAGCTTGCGAATCCCCGTCTTCGTTCTCGTATCGTAGATCCACTCTGGCAGAGCTTCGGCACACTTTCACACACATCGGGACTCCTCTCAATGGCTGCCATCGACCACTATTTATAGAGGAGTCGATTTTAGGGTTTTCTAGGCTGAAAAACGCGTTTTTGCGCCGACCCAGCGCAGGCCAGGCGCAGGCCTGCGCCCAGGGGTACGCCAGGCTGCGCTGGAGCTGATCTGGAACTTTTGGGGCGCAGACCTGGGGCGTAGGGGGGGCGTAGCCCTGCTCCCCGACCTGCTCGATTCGCGCTGAATTTTTTCGTGGTGCTTTGAAATGACTTCCGGACCCTGAAACACAAATATGATGTAAAAGAATGGATTTTACGAAGTATCGATGCTTAAAATGAACATAAAATGACTCTGAAACCATATAAATTATAGACTCATCAACAACCATTATCTGATTATCAGTTTTCTAAACGCTACAACACTTTTTCAAAAACAAATTCACACACCCTTTAATTCTTGTGACTCTACGTATGATAGAAAGAAGTAATATATTTTTATAACCACTTATAAAACCTAAATTGCATATATTGATATTAAAACGTAGCTTTAATTCTATTACAATGTGTTTTCGAGTTAATATTTGAAGGAAAAAAAATAAGAATTCATATGTAAATAAAAATAAATTTGTGTTTTTGAGTTTTGTTTAAGGGGAAAGGAAATTGAAATAAAATAATTTTGTTTTTCTTTGCTTTTAAATCAATGAGAGAAAGCAAAAAAACCGGGAAAAAAAAAAGTTTAATTGATTTTCCTTGCAAATCTTTCCTTTCAATTGTGGAATGAAATAGAAAGAATAGAAAGAAAATATTAGAATGCTAGTTTGTTTTCTCTTCAATTCAAAAAACAAAATTACAAGAACATTCTTCATGCTTCGTTTCTTTTCCTCTTCATTTCCTTTAATTCGATTATCTCTTTTCGTTTCTCTTTTTTCTACTACTTTCCATGCTTTTTATCACTATTCAAGAGTCGGGAACATCTGCGGAGTTAACTTATATAGAATTAAAAAGATCGATAAAGATGATTTTTAACATATAGAGTTTGGCATTACCAATTGTCAATATGCTTAAATGTAAACTTATTATATTTTAATAGATAATAATAATATGAAATCAATGCCGGTCCACTTATTTTTGGGGTCCGAAACAAAAAGATAAAAAGGGCCTTATATATACTTAGAATAAGAAAAATTCAAATGTAACAAAATTTGTAAATTGGTAACAAAACAAAATTACAATTAGATAATGTTGAAATAAGAAACTTTACAAGTCAATAACCACGTTCAATCGTTGATAGGACTAAATATACAAGAGTTTTATTTTAGGATAAGCCCATAAGATTGATGGACCCTGAGATAATTGTCCTTGTTATGATTTTGCTTAGGGCCAGCCCTGTATGAAACATCCTTTCACAAAGCGAATCATCATCAATTACAACGTCTATGTAATTTTAATAATTTTATTTTCTATTTAACATATCACTATTATGTTATTCTGTTGTAACGTTTAATGTATTTTATACTATAAAAGTTTGAAAAAAATCATCATAATTGCATTATTTTATCTATATTTAGATATATAATTTACAATTGACCAAACTATTTTTAAATTAAAAATATGTTTTTGTTAAAATTTGTATTTAATTGAAACACCCTCACAACTAATTAGAATGTTTCACATACATTTAACAATAAATCATACATTAATATTTAACGGAATTAGCATCAATTTTGAAATTTTTATATATCAGAGTCATCAACATGAATAATCCTGCTTTGCTACCCATTAATGAGAAAAATATGGTTATTCACGGATCAATGTATATCGGGTTAGTGTCTTTCATCATATACATGCCAAAATGGTAACCAACTACAACCATTTACATGCAATATTAAAACGGGAGTCTACTATTCCCCCAAAACCTGACCCATACAAAACTATACCAACAGTCGGGGAGCTTCAAGAAAGCTCCAAGAGAATCTAACGAGATGGACTGGTGGGACCGTTACCATCGTCATTACTTGAAAAAATTAACAACTAAAGGGTCCATATAAAATTGAGTGAGTTACTAGATTAGATTATGACAAAATGTACATAGAGGCAATGATAATGAAACATAACGATTCCAAACGGTATATCTTAAATTCATAATGTATGTGATCAAGTACCACATGTCCTTCCATAGTACAAGGTTCCCTATCATAGTCGAGAGTGGTGTTGCTTCAAGCATAGTACGGGACTGTCCCTATCATAATCGGGACTGTCTCTATCATAGTTGGGACTTTCGAGAATTCAAGTACGTCGGCTATCCGGCATCCAAACAATGAGTAACAACAACAAATGAGGTCCAAAGTGCCTCAAGTATGAATGATTCATGCACCAATGAAATGTATTGATAAACGACAGGTAGTATGATGTCATAGTGTGAATCAACAACGTAGGTCAATCATGAAGATACAAACGCATCATATATTACATTATGAAAATATAACGTTAGAACACACATTGATCAGTTTAATAAGATTCTCAAGCCTTCTCCCGTAGATACAATAGCCCCAAAGATGGCTAAGACTTGTGATCAAGCCTCTTTCGATTCAATTTACCTATAAGCATTCAAAAAGCATACATGTAAGACCCCGAACATAAGATAAGCTTCTAAGAGTTGTTTAAGGGTAATGGGTTATCAAACCGAAGACACCAAGTTCATATGGGACATTGGGAGTTCCGAAATTGATCAAAGACCCTCAAACCCTTTAAACACTCAATTTAGAGGTGGATTGCTTGTGTAAGACCCAAGCATTGACCCTCCGAGCGAACAAACTCAATTTTTGGGATAGAAGGTGCATTTAGGATTTGGCAATTATTGATGGAATTCCTTCCTTCTTTCTTGAAGTGACAAAATTCTTTATTTATTTTCAGGATTTCTTTGTGACCATTGGGGAGGTCACGTTGTGACCACTGCAACTCGTTTTTCTTGACATAAATGCACCCCAACACACCAAAACCTCCATAAATGCTTCTACAACTTTGGAGAGAATTTCCAACAGTATTAATAACATATTTACGTCACTTTAGCACCTCTGATCACATTAGAATCATTAAATAACAATCCATGATTCCATAGAATTCATATGAATTCATTTAAGTTCATAAATTGGTTAAAACCTAAACCAACAATACGACACTTCAAATGAGCTTGTATTCGATTCTAATCAATACAATAGTCCCATTTAACACCTTTGGATCATGATTGAGCATATAAAACATTCAAGCACACTAAAACCTAATCCAAGTCCGTCATTAGAGCTCATTGGAGCCCTAACTTGTGTTTTCGCTCAAGAAACCTAATCACAACCAAACACTAACATATTTTCACTCCATTTAGTTCCTTTGGCAACATACAACAACATATATTACCATTGGAGCCATTTGTAACTCATTTCCACAAAATCCATTTAAGTTTTTCTTCTCAAATAATGGAAAAGGAAGAACAAAAAGAATAGAGAAATCAAAATGAAATATTATACCTCACACACGAAAAATGATAGATTTGGAGTTCAAATCATTAACTCTTCATCACCAACCTAATGCCCTAGTCAAACCCTCTCTTCTCTTTCAAATTTTCAAGAAATAAGAGGTGTGTATGTATTGTGTGTGTCATGGACGTTTTTTGAAGGAAAGAAAGAGGTGTTTTTACCTTTGGCTAATCCCACCCCCCAACATTCACCATCTTACACAACACACCCTCCCCTATTCCATCTTTCATTTTCATTTTATTTAAAATGTCAAAGTACATTACCTATTATCATCAATTTAATACTAACCATCATTCAAGTCCCCATAATAGCATAGATCATTAATTCTTTGCAATTAACTCCTAATATTGCACTTAAGTAAACAACTACAATTGTTCAATAAAGTTAATTACCCTTTTTAATTGTTGGTTGGTTAGAATTCCTACCTACTTAAAAGGAATCCATCCACGGAATCACCTCGGCTCAAACATAACTGGGTATTTGGTCTAAATTTTGGCTTTCGTATCCAATTCATTAGAGACCCACAATGATGATCCCAACAAACTAACATCAGCTCGATCTCTTTATTTCTTAACTTGGTGACCTTCTCACTCAAAATGTCTTCTGACTCTTCAACATATCACACCTTTTCATTTATACTCACATCATTCAACACAATAGTCACTTCAGGATTTATCAGGCTCTTCTTTAAATAGCTCACATAAAAGGTTACATGTATACCCGCAAGTTCATCCGACAACCCTAACTTATAATTAGGCCGCAATATGTTCAGTGACCTTAAAAGGTCCTACATACTGCAGATTCAAGTTTCCAAGGTTCACAAATTTCGTAACACCCTTCCACGGAGTCACTTTCGACATTACGGGATCATCGACTTTAAACTTTAGATTCTTGTGGCGCTTATCAAAATATGACTTCTTGTGATCTTAGGAGGCTTTAATTCACACCCAAATTATTTGAATCTTCTCATGCGTTGCTTGATGTTACTCTGGTCCTGCCAACGGTTTTTTGCCCGATTTGTGCCAACAAGTTGGGATTCTATATTTGCGACCATACAACGATTCGTATGGTGCTATCTCTGTCAATGAGTGGTAACTGTTGTTGTAGGAAAACTCTAAAAGTGGCAGATGTGCATCCTATAATTCAATCATACATGCTCGAAGCACGTCTTTCATATCTTAATTCATCCTTTCGGTTTGGCCGTCTTTTTAGGGACGGGAAGCAGTACTGAAATTTACATATATCCCCAACTTTTCTTGCATACTTTGTGAAAATCATGAGCTGAACCACAAATTATGATTTGAGACAATGAATTTTATGATTCCATGCGGCACGATAATCTTATCGATGTACATCTGTGTAGATGCTCCAACAAATAGTTCTCTCGAATGGGCAGAAAGTATGCGGACTTTGTCAACCGATCAACAATAACCCAAATTGAATCATGTTGTCGTTCGTTCTTTAGTAGCTTCACAACAAAATCCATTCTAATGTGATCCCAATTGAATTCAGGTATCTCAAGTGGTTGCATTATAGTAGATGGTTTTTGATGTTCGACCTTCACTTGCAAACATGTTAAGCATCGTTCCACATGATTTCCCACATTTCTTTTCATTCTTGGCCACCAATACTCCGTCTTCAAGTATTGATACATTTTTGAACTTTCCGAATGAATTGAGAATTTTGAATTGTGGGTCTCTTCAAGGATCACACCACTAACTCCTCCAAGTTTAGGTACCCATAAACAACCTTTAAACAATTTGATTCCATTTTTTCCATCCGTCAACAAGGCTAATTAGCCAACCATTCTCTCGATTTTCACATTCTCTTCTTTCATGACTCTACTTGCCACTTCTGAACATCATAAAAAATGGTAGAACTTACCACTACATAGGTGAGTGCATAGCAAGTACCTTCTTATATCGCCTCCGGATAAATGCATCAGCTAAAAAGTTAGACTTTCTTGGATGGTAAAGGATCTCACAATCATAATCCATTATCAGTTTGATATCTCGTCGTTGCCACATATTTAACTCATTTGAACAAAGATGGGTTTCAAACTTTTACGATCCGTAAAGTGTTGACACCGACTGCCATATAAGTAATGGCGCCAAATTTTCAAGGAAAAAGTGACGACATCAAGCTCAAGATCGTGTATCGGGCCACTTTTCTCGTAGTCCTTCAACTATCATGATACATGTACTATCACTTTTCCCATTATCATCAACACACAACCCATTCTGTTTATAGAAGCATTACTATACACAACAAAATCTTCATTCCCTGTAGGAAATGCAAGCACATGGACCTTAGTTAAATCGGATTTTAAAGTCAGAAATGCCTCATCCTGCAGGTCTTCCCAAAAAAATTTCTGTTTTTATGCGTGAAAGATGTAAGAGGGACCATGATTTTTGAGAAGTCTTTGATAAACATTTTATAATATCCTGCTATCCCAAGGAAACTTGGTATGTCCAAGGCATTCCTAGTCTTATGCCAATATTGTATGGCTTCAATCTTGGAGGAGTCGACGAAGACACCCTCGCAAGATATAACGTGGCCCAGAAATTACACCTGTATGAGTCACAAATCCAAGGTGTTAAGAAATGAATATCAAAATTTTCATTATACTAAAAGGGTGTTATGGCTAAAGTTTAGATATTCATACCTGCCGCATCGAGAATTCACACTTAGAGAACTTGGCGTCTATTTGTTCCTTGCGAATAAGTACAAGTAGCTCTCGAAGTTGAATGACATATTCCGCTTCCGTCTTAGAATAAACCAAAATCTCATTGATGAAGACGATAACGGACTTGTCAAGCATAGAGACGCATACTCAATTCATCAAGTCCATAAAGGCGGCAGGTGCATTGGTGTGCCCAAATGGCATAATCAAGAATTCATAGTGACCATAACAAGTTCAGATGGCGATAATCGGTACATCTTCCTCTTGCACCTTCAATTGACGGTACAATTGATCAAACAAGTTGTCAATGCGAGGAAATGGGTCTTATTCTTAATGGTCACCTTATTTAATTCTCTATAGTCAATACACATCCTCAACGTTCCATCCTTCTTTCATACAAACAACACCAGCGCACCCCAAGGTGAGGTACTCGGTCGGATGAACCTTTTATCTAACAACTTGTCACACCCCGATACACCGCCTGGCAACGAGGCATGATGTCGCGGAAACAAAGTCACAATCATAATGAACGACCACTATATGGGACGTTTTCGAAATTCATAACTTATAAACAACGTTTTACAATTTCGAAAATAAAGAGTTCACGAAAGATTGAGATTAAAATACATGACCAAAATATAATCTACTTATCCAAATAAATCTCAATAATGTTTGAAAATGCTCCATGACTCCAAAATCTTGTAAAATTCGACCGTTCGCCGTGCATGCGGAATGTAGCCCTTATGGTCCTGAGAATAACATGCTAAATAAATCAACATTAATTGGTGAGCTCATAGGTTTACACGATAAATATAGACAATTTATAGAAAGCACAAGATTTCGTTGAGTTATAAACAAAAGTGAATCATATAATTTAAGTATTACCATAAACCTAATGACCCCAAAAGTTAACTTATGATTGTCCTATGTGGTATCCAACACCATAATACCAAGAATTGTCAAACGATTATGCATCCTTTTACAATTGGATTGACCAACCCGGATGGGGGCGTCAACCCAAATAGATCTATCCATAACATTCATGTGTACGTTGTAATTAACGGTTCATGATTGAGGGCAGTGGTGAAGAAATAAACTATTGTAATACATAAAATGATTCATGTACTTGTGTCCATAGAAAAAGTTGAGCATGTATTCTCACCCCAAATAAGATGATCATATAAAAATAGGGGCTATGAAAATTCACCGTAAAAGTGATGACAAAGTGTGATGATCGAGAGTATGCTTGTAAGTGCGTCTGGAAGGACTTAACCGAGTCCTAAATGTTATGAGAGAATTAATAATGTTTATAAATGATAATATGCATGTATGATGGTATTTAAGTTTTAAATCACCCAACTTAACAAGTCCATAAATAAAAACCCATTTATAAGTTCAAGTTTATTTATAAGGATTTTCCAGGTTTTATCGAGGTTTTTCGGCCTACTTTGGGGCTGTTTTTAACCAAGCTCCAAAACGATTTATATTCATAAAATACTATATACAAGGTATTTTTCAAGATAAAACCGGTCATTTTTCGAGATGTTTAGATTAGGAAAAAGGCTCGTTAAAAACCCTATGTTGGCCATAACTGAGCTGTTAGAGTTTTCAGTTCCCAAACAGTATTTGGGGGTTCAAAACTCCGAGTTAAATTATGAAAACTTCCATATCTTTTGTTAAGACATAGATCTAAATTCTGGAATAAGAATTAACTCATTTTGTTAAGTTATAAATTAGTTATGATTTTTCAAAGTTGATGTAATGTTTCTGCCGAAAACTCTGAATTTCACAACCTTGCAACAACTTGTGATTCTTGTTGTTTATTAAAAAAAACATATATAAAAGGTTATGAAACACATTTATAAACCTTGTTTTCAAAATATTTATGCCTGCATTATGTGTTTATACATTTATAAATGCATTATGGCTTTCTTGTTCCATGGGTGAGTATTCATCCTCGCTGTCAGAGAGGATTACAATCGCATTCTTTAACATATTTCTGTTATCAGGGTCAATACATAGTTTTACAGTCGTTTCAGTTACGTGAATCAATAAAGTTTAGTTGTAGCAGTTATAGTCTAGGGTACTAATGCAACCTAGTTCACTATAACCATGGCTCTGATACCAATCTGTCACACCCCGATCCCCCGCTTGGCAACGAGGCGTGACATCGCGGAAACAAAGTCACAATCATTATGAACGACCACTATATGGGATGTTTTCGAACTACATAACTTACAAACAATGTTTTACAATTTCGGAAATAAAGAGTTCACGAAAGATGGAGATTAAACTACATGACCAAAATATAATATAGTTATGCAAATAAATCTCCATAATGTTTGAAATTGCTCCGTGACTCCAAAAGCTTGTAAAATTCGACCGTTTGCCATGCATGCAGAATGTAGCCCTCATGGTTATTCGAATAACATGCTGAGTATGTCAACATAAAGTTGGTGAGCTCATAGGTTTACATGATAAATATAGACATTGTATGGAGAGCACAAGATTTCGTTGAGTTATAAACAAAAGTGAATCATATAATTTAAGTATTACCATAATCCTCATGACCCTGAAACTTAACTTATGATTGCCCTATGTGGTATCCAACACCATAATACCAAGAATTTTCAAATGATTATGCATCCGTTTACAATTGGCACGACCAACATGGATGGGGGCGTCAACCCAAATAGATCTATCCATAACATTCACGTTTACGATGAAATTAACGGTTCATGATTGAGGGTAGTGGTGAAGAAATAACCTTATGCAATACATAATACGATTCATGTACTTTTGTCCATTGAAAAAGTTGAGCATGTATTCTCACACCAAATAAGATGATCATACAACAATAGGGGCTATGAAAACTGATCGTAAAAGTGATGGCAAAAAGTGATGATCGAGAGTATGCTTGCAAATGCGTCCGGAAGGACTTAACCGAGTCCTAAATGTTATGAGAGACTTAATAATGTATATAAATTATAATATGCATGTATGATGGTTTTTTAGTTCTAAATCACCCAACTTAACAAGTCCATGAATATAAACCCATTTAAAAGTTCATGTTTATTTATAAGGATTTTCCAGGTTTTATCGAGGTTTTTCGGCCTACTCTGAGGCTGTTTTTAACCAAGCTCCAAAACAATTTGGGCTTCGATATTTATATTCATAAAACTACTATATGGAAGGAATTTTTCAAGATAAAAACAATCATTTTTTCGAGTTGTTTAGGTTAGGTAAAAGGCTCGTTAAAAACGCCATGTTGGCCATAGCTGAGCTGTTAGACTTTTCGGTTCCCAATCAGTATTTTGGAGTACAAAACTCCGAGTTAAATTATGTAAACTTTCAGATCTTTACTTAAGACATAGATCTAAATTCTGGAACAAGAATCAACTCATTTCATTAGGTTACAATTTAGTTATGATTCTTCAAAGTTGATGTAATGTTTCTGCCGAAAAATCCGAATTTCACAAGTTTGCAACAACTTGTGATTCTTGTTATTTATTCAAAAATCACATATATAAAACGTTTTGAAAAACATTTATAAACATTGTTTTCAAAATATTTATTCCTACATTATGTGTTTATACATCTATAAACGCATTTGAAGAAACAAACTTTAAAATAACAAATATTTGTCTTTGAACTTAGCTTTTGATGAAACTCGTTTTTTATGATAATATATTAGGGTTAAGTACCATTTTGACCATCCAACTTTCAGATTTGTCCCATTTAGCCACTAAACTATTTTTTTGTCCTGATTTAACCACTAAACTTTGTTTAATGTTCTATTTTGGGAAAAATGAAAAAAAGTAATGGCTAAATCGAAACAAATTATGATAGTTTAGTGGTCAAATTGGGAAATTTTCAATGGCTAAATCAGTAAAACATAAAGTTTAGTGGCTAAGTATGTATACAAAAAATAGTTTAGTGGCTAAATCGAGACAAAAAATAGTTTAATGGCTAAATCGGAAAATGTCTAAAAGTTGGATGGTTAAATTAACACTTAACCCAATATATTATGCAAGACATATAATTTATATAAATAAAAGAAGTATATTGGATAGTTTTTACTTACTTTGACGAAAGAAAAGAAAGCAAATGTGCTAGAAGGAATGATCTAGAATTAGTTGCAAACCTAAACTACTTGAATTCTTGAAGAACAAAAGAAAAGAAGTTTGGTGTTCTTGAGGTGTTTTGGCCTATTTTTAGAGAGAAGAGGGGAGAGTGTTTTCTCTGCAAGTGTGAAGATGAATGAAGAAGTGTTCTGTATTTATAGAGAAGAAGAGAAGTCTTGCAAATGATGAAGTTAAAGGTGATGTTTAACACTTTACAAACATGTTGGAAAAGTGGAAAAAGTAAGGATTACTTTTCAATATTTTTTAATTAAAGTCAAAGGGGACACAAAAGAGATGTGTATTCCCTTTATGGCAGGTTTTATGGGTCTAAAAAAAGAGGTTTTTTTACATTTTTTATAAATTATTTCAATGTATTTCCTTGTATTTGTATTTTTATAAATTGTGTATAAATCGTTGTTGAATACACTAGTTTAATAAGATTGTTTTTGTCTTGCATAATTAAAGTTACAAAACTTGTTTATGCATAATGAATGTCACCAATCTGAATTTAATCATCTAACTTAGTCGATTTAATTTATCATGCCGTAATTTGATCGGGTTAATTCTTTGTCGTTTCACCGGATCACACCGATGAAATTGTTTCCGTTTGTAGGAAAATCCTTATGAACTTATAAAAATCTTGATTTATTAATAATCAATATTAATTAGCTAATAGATGTTAACCTGATTTGGTGCTGGTTGTTTCACAAATCTTGCAGTTGTGTCATCATCTCCTTTATCTCGAAAGGTGCCAAAACATATAGAGTACGTACAATAAGCACTACTCCAAGCACTAAACCTATCTTAAACTCTATTGATCTATCGGGTGCCAAACCCGAAAAATCATCAGGGAAAACGGCAGGATACTCATTCACCACCGGCACATCATTTAGATTCCACTCCTCTTTCTTGGCATCCAACACGTATGCCAATAAAATTTTTCATCCTTTGCTAATACTCCAATGGGTTTTAGCCTGCAAAATAATTGAAATATATATCTTTCACTTATAGTTATAGACGAAAAGCTCTTTGCCATCTAGAGTCACCAAATGGACGACTCTCTTGGCACATGCAATACTGGCATAATTGCAGCTAACCAATATTAAATGATAAAATTCAAAATTGAAATCCTTGGTCAATTTTCAAAATTAAATTTCAAGTGTAATAGAATCGACTTCCAGTGTGAAGGACTCGAGTTTCAAATATGACGAACACGAGTTCAAGATCAAAATAATCGAGGTTTGTGCGTAAAGGACTCTAGTGTCGTGACCTAATGTCGAGATTCAAAAACTGGATTCAAATAAAGAAACTTAAGTTTCGAGTTTACTTGAATCGAGTTCGAGTGAGCTTCACTTGTATTCGAGTGTGCTTGACTCGAGTTCAAGTGAAGCGTATTTAACTTGGTTTGATTTCGAAATGTAAAGCGAGTATCAAGTGTGACAAGTTCAAGTAAATTGGACTGGAATTCGAGTATGAAATGGCTCGAGTTCTAGTATGAGGAATACGAGATTAAAGTTCAAAATAATCAATGTTCAAGTGTAATGGACTCTAGTGTCGTGACTTAAAGTCAAGATTCAAGAACTGGATTCGAAAACAGAAACTTGACTTTCGAGTGTACTTGACTCGAGTTTGAGTGAGCTTGACTTGAGTTCTAGTGAAGTGTATTTAACTTGGTTTGATTTGGCAATGTAATGCGAGTATCAAGTGTGACAAGTTTAAGTAAATTGGACTTGAATTCGAGTATTAAGTGACTCGAGTTTGAGTATGATTGACTCGAGTTCGAGTTCGAGTTCAACTAAGAAATAACTTCATGTAAACTAAAAACTTGGTTTTTCACTTGGAAAACAACTCAAACACCCTTATAGTGAATTTGAACTTCAATTCATCTAACTCAAAATTTTGAGTGTAATAGAGTCGAATTCGAGTCTGAAGGACTCGAAGATTATACCTGACAAAATTTTGAAATCTCTAAAATTAGGGTTTTAGCTTGAACTCAAGAACACAATGATGATCGAACGTGCGAAAAACGGTTATTTCTCAGAAAAAACAACTTTTCTTCAAAATTCAACAAATTTAGATTTCAACTTCTTGGAATTTGATTTACAATCAATTAAAAACACTATTACTTTCAGTTATCAACAAAATCTACTAGAAATCAAGATTTTCAAAGAGTTGAGTTCGAGCAAAAAAAAATTGTAAAATAAAAACATACTTTATATATGTTTTGAATTAGAACTTGAAACTTTGCAGTTCAATTCTAATTGCAAAAACGTACACTCGATCACAAGATTAAAATAATTAACCTACTACAAAAAAGATTTTGATCTTGAACCCATGAAACTCAAAACCTTGAATTCTTAATAACAAATTGATACAAAAGAACAAAAATCTAATCAATATGCTCAATATACAATCAAAATTACAGAGAGAATAGGGAATTCATATTTTAAAGGAAAGCTCTGAAATATTACATACCAGGTTACATGAAAATAACTGCTTACTATGCTATTTATGGCAAAACCTAAATTTCTAAGAAATTACATTTAAGCCCCTAAACTATACAAAATTAGAACTACCCCAACATTTAGGTCTTTGGAATCCCAATGACTCAATATTTGATTTACTTGGATATATAGATTATGGTTTTGTAGACAACATGTTAGATAGAAAAATACACAATAGGTGGATGTCAATTTATTGGTAGAAAGTTAATAAGTTGGAGTACTAATAAAAAATACTCAATATCAACTTGCATTGCTAAAATAGAATACATTGCTCCTGGAAGTTGTTGTGGCCAAATCCTTTGGATGCAACATCTACTTGAAGATTATGGGTTAGTGTATAGGAAAAGTTCTGTTCTGTGTGACAACACTAATGCCATAGCCATCTCTAATAACCCAGTATTCAACTCAAGAACAAAGAACATTGATATCAAACATCATTTCATAAGAGATCACATCCAACAAGGTACATTCAACTTATTTTTTCTAAAAATGAGCAACATGTAAGCATTTTTACTTAACCTTTTGATGAAAGTAGGTTTTATACAATTTTCCTCAAAGCTGGGAATGTTAAATAAAAGTGATTGTTCTATGTTGTTCAAATGATTCATGTGAAAGCCGCCTATTACTTTTTAACAACTTTGATGCAGAACCGGTTTCACCAAATTTGGTCTTAGTTGTTACTATGTAATGGAACACGTTTGACGTGAATCAATTTTCAAAGTTTGTGATTTCTTTACTTAAAATGTGTTTTTGAAGTTTTATGTTAAGCTCAAACCTGCTCAGTGTGTGATTTACTCATGTATCACTACATGTAGTTAGACCTGCTCCCTTCATGAAACAGGTTTGACATGAAACATGCTCACATTAAGGACATGACCCACATGTGTTTCACCACTGAACAACTTTTACCTTCATGTAAGACATCAACTATGACAACACAACATTGAACAACAAATTTCAATTAACATTTCTTCACTCATAGGTTATTTAAATTATTTATTTATTTAACTTAATTACTAGTTTGGATAATGTTTCATACGCGTTTAAGAGATAAACAAACGAGAAAGGTGTTCTGACACACGTGATAACGTGGTCCTGTTACATTCCATTTGGTCAAACTACTTACAAATCACCACCTTTCTCTGTACCTAAACTAATCAAATTCAAACACTATAAGTCCCAATGGTTAATGCTTTTTCACCCTCTTCCTCACTAAGAACCCTCACCATCTACATTCCTCAAACTACTCTCTACTCCCAAATACATTTTGTATTGGACCTAAACACTTCATCTTCTTCCTAAAATGGAAACTAAATACACTAAAGTCCATCATCCCTTCTTCCAGCTGAGTTAGGTGGGGATGTTGTTAAACATTCCTTTATTCAAACCAAACTAACACCAAAACCAACCAACCACATCATAATTTAACAAGACCGAATAACTACATGGGAAAAGGTTATGATAACATGGTTGCCTTTCGTATGGCTCATCAACTCTATGCTCTTACTTATGCTCCTAGTGTTTTGTGCCTGAAATGGTGCTTAGGTTTTGGTATACTTGTTCATGGAATTCTAAGAACAAAGTAATTAATCTGAGGTACCACTCTCAACAACACCAAGGTTATAGAGATCACCCCAAATTTTCTTAGAGAAGTTCGTCAGCTACCTAATGTTGCAACCTATGATAAACCTCAGCCTGAGGATGAGGCTCACGACATATGTAGGAAAGGGTATTTCTAATTACTACTATACAAATGTGTTTTGGTAGTAAAGTGGGATCATAGGACCAACTAAAAAGGGACGAGACTCACATTGCCTTACAAATGATAGATGAAGGAGTTGCTAATATGCTACGGTTTTCAAGACCCAATGCCCGGGGTAACCCTATTTAGAATGGAGTTAACTTTCACTTATATTTGCTATTGTTCTAATAAGTTTTGGTAGTAAAGTAGGATCAAGGGACCAACTCAACAGGGATGAGACTCATATAGCATTGCAGATGATAGATGGAACAAACTTGAATATTTCCATATGGACATTTGGCAACTTGAGGTTCTTTGTGAAACAAAGTTCAAGAGTTGTTGCTGTAAGGTACCCCTATTCTTTAGTCTCATCTTTCTCCATATGTATGGTGAAGAATTGTACTACAACCAACACCAGTTATGAAGACTCAAATCTTTTCTATTGTATTACAACCAACAGAGTTTGTCATACTTGAGATGGTGAAGATGAACCCCTCTTATAACACCTATGAGGAGGTTCTTAGTTTGGTGGAAGGACCTTCCACAAAGAATTTGGATTCAAAAGCTGCTCCCATTACATCAAAGTCTAAAGGCAAGAGGTCTGATAGTTAGCCCAATCCTGGTAATCAAGGGCTTATCACCAATAAGGCCACAAAAGGTAAATTCTACTCCCCGTGCTTTGTGTCTGAGTGAGAGATTGTTGGTGTTACCCTCGGTTCATTAGTTCAACCAAAGAAGACTTTTGTGGCAAAAGTTGCTAAGACCATGAAGTAGACGACGCCTACAGCTTTTAGCCTAGTCTCACCTCCAATCCAGTCACATACCTTTCCTATTTCCCCCCTCAATAAGTCTCCCAAGGAAGAAAACCTTGGTGAAAAAGAAGGTTGTCCTGAAAAATAAGAATAATTCATGTTGAGGACCTTCTTGATTTAATTGAAAGCCCTTCTCAAAAGGAACTAGTTGTAATAAAGGAAAAAGTTATCGTAACTCCTCGACTGTCCTTGGAGCCTGTTACAACCACTGTGGAGCCTTTGCTCACTCCACACTAAGTCTACTATGGGTCATCCTAAAGCTTCTAGATCCTCCCTATAGTTTCTAGTTGTACAAAAATAGAATACCACATCAAGGGTTCCACCCTCCTAACAGAGTGAGAATACTGAATGACAAGGGATCACTCTACCCCATTTTGAGTCCACATAGTCACCCCCACATACTTCTCCTATGTACATTGAGTCTACACAAGGTGCAAAACCTATTGGTTAAAGCCAACCAGCAAATCAACCTTCTAATTCTACACCCCATGATACTTTTGGTGCATCCCAACCAATGGTTGATGGACCACAACACAAACCTGATGAGCCAAATGGTATAGACCAACCCCTTGTTGATGATTCATCGACTTTGCACACTTCATCAACAGGTTTCAGCCCTCTAGACGTCGAAATGCATACCACCACTAAGCCCAATGATGAAGTGCCTCTAAACCAAGACACTACTGAAGGTCCTATGTGAAAATTGATCATTAAAGACCGGTTTTAATTGGTAAACTGAGTTTTTAAAAATATAAAAGTCGTGTTCTAATAGTCATATTTCACTAAAGCAAAAAAGAAAATATTAACTTGAGGATTTTTCTAGAAAAAAATAACATTGAGGGACAAAAACGCAAAACTCGTGAAAATATGTTGATTTTTTAACAATAAACCCTTGTTTTATATGGTCTACAGATTAGTAAAATATTTATTAAAAGTCTGTTAAAAGTATTTATTAAAAGTAAAAATGTATAATTATTGGATGACTACGAAATAAAAAAAATATACAAAACATAAATGAAAATAAAAAAGAAGTGTGAATCTATTACGTGTTTTTTTGCAATCAAAAATAAAAATCTGTCATGGAAATGGAGTTGTGTATTTTAATTATCAAGGCTATTTAAAGATCTGTGTTCCGGATGATTATCTGATAATCTTATTTAGGAAATGAGAATAATCAATTTGAATTGTTATTTGTTTCTCAAAACAAATATAATTAAGAACTTGATTTTTTTAATTGATGTATTGATATTATATAAAATAAAGGTTTCTTTTGTTGAGCAATCTTTCTTTTTGCCAAACACACTTTATTGAAGATGATGAATGTCTAATCACCTTGTAAATTATGATCCAAAACACCTAAATCTTGGACGTTTGTACAAACATGAAACAGATATGGACAAGGTCTTAAATCGATATATGATTAAAACATGTTTTTATTTGATAGCATTGAAAATTTAATACGTTTTGTTTCCTAATACCGTAAATGTTTTACCCAGATGTTATGACTGCCAAGGTTTTGGATTAAGGAGTTGCCCAAGTTGTGGGAAGGGAGGGTTGACGCCCGAACAAAGAGGAGAACGTTAATTACTTGTATTCATTGGCAAATTTTTTAATTTCAATCGGTTTCTATACCAGAAAACAAACAAGTTATTGGGATTATATGTTTGTTTATGGATATTAAGTCTAGGGACTCATCTTGTAAATTTGTAATTGTTGCAATTGGTATAAGCAATGTAACAGTGCTGTAAGAATTTCCTTTGTATTCGTATTGTACTCTCACAGTTCATATCAATCAAATCATTCGGCTAGTTGTGTCAATCTTATTCTATTGTTGAAATCTTATTTTACATATTAGTTTTGATATTAACAATTGGTATCAGAGCCTAATATGAATTTCTGATTTTTATCGAATTTCTTGAGTTTTTTTTTTGCGAAAAAGTTGAAATCTGAATTTCTCATTTGGATTTTGATTCTTAGAGTGTTAGAATTTGATCTTATCATCGAGTCTCACGTTTTTGAAGGCGAATTCATTTATATAAGTCTCGAAAATATTTAATTCGAGAATTATTGTTTTTTTTTTTTGAAAAAGTGATTGTTCTTGAAGTTTTTTTTTTGGTAACTTTGGCATTTTAATTGAGTATTTGCCAAAGTATGTTTATTAAAAGTGTTTCTGGCATAAAACCAAGTGTACATGCCAATTTCTAGGTCTATTCATGCATTTTTGTTTTGGCAAAAATAGTTGATTTGGACTTGAAAACTTCAAAAACTGTTAAATTATAATAATATACTGTGTTTTCTTTGATCTTCAAAATAATGACTTCAAAGTTCGAATTCCACCAAGTGTGATTCGAAATTGAGTCCATAATATTAAGAATTTTGATCACTTCATTCGAAATTCAATATGTGTTCTTCGAGTTTTAAATCATGTTCATAAGAAATTCACTAAGTAACCTTCGAATTTCACACTGTTTTCTTCGAAATTTACATAAAAGTCCTTGAGTTCTATTTTGTAAAGTGCCTTCGAGTTTCATTCTAAGTCACTCGAAATTCGTACCTTGGAGTTTGAGATTCGCTTCTAGTAAACCGAATTTCACTTTGTTCTACTCGAATTTCATCCTGAGTCACTATGACTCATTCGAGATTTGGTCAATTTCATTTGAAATTCATTTTACACTGTTCGAAAATGATTTAGAGCCACTCGATATTTATCCATTGTCATTCGAGATTCACCCAGTCACATTCGAGATTCATATAGTACAATTGGAGGTGAGGTCTATATCATTCGAGATTCAGTCTTAAGGATTCAAAATTCAGTCCATTGCATTCGAGATTCAGTCAATACCATTCGGGTTTCATTCTATTTCACTCGAAATTCACTCAGTTTTCCATAAAAGGTCTTGGAAGATCAAAATCAACATTCAAGATGTCTAAAGATGCACTAGCTATGGGTTCAGAAACAAAACCTCCAATTCTATACAAAGGTGAATATGTACAATTGAGAGAGAGGATTCTGTAATTTATCAGTTTTCAAGATTTAGCAGATGAAATGCGTAAGTCATTGACAGAAGGTCATACCTAATTCTTCATAAAAATTCCTGTTGTACCAAATGGAAACCCTCCAGTTCCAGAATGGATTGAAGAGGTTACTGATGTGAACTTGAATGATTCTCAGAAGAAGAGAAAGTTAGGGGATAAGACAGCAAGGAAAGTTTGTTACTCTCAATTCCAAATGACATATACATAAGTGTAACAAACAACAAAACTGCCAACTCCATCTGGAATGAGGTATGTAAGCTAAAGAGAGGATCAGACAAAGCTGCAACAAACAGAGCGAGGAATAGTATGATGACGTTTGAAAACTTCAGGGCTAAAGAAGGGGAACTCTTAGAAAACACCTACTATAGGTTTGTAAACCTCGTCAGTGAGATTAAGAAGAATGGAGTCTCAAAGTCAAACTTGGACATAAATGTCAAGTTTTGAACGTGTTGAACCCTGAATGGGAAAAATACTCCATGATAATTCAACAAAGACATAGACGAAATGGACTACACATGGTCTTTGAGAACCTCAACAATTATCAAGAGGTTGTTCTGAGGAAAATGTCTGACAATAAACAAGTTGAGAAAGCAACAACTGATCCTTTGGCACTTCTAGCTGAGAAGAAGAACAAACACATGTCAAAGTAGGAGAAGCTAGTTTTGATAAGCAGCTCATCTGAGTCTGAATCATCTGATTTTTTGAAAGATTCTGACATTGAAGAAATTAAAAAGCTAATGGCATTACTGACCAAAGCAATCCAGAAAAAGTTTTATCGGAAGCCACGAACGACAAGCTTCAATATAAAACTGGGTCACAGAAGTACGAAAAGCATGACAAATATGAGAAAGCAGTGGTAAGAAGTATGAGAAGTATGATAAAAAGGAGAAATCTACGTCAAAAGAAGAAGACACAAAATGCTACAACTATGGCAAACCAGGCCATTTTGCCAGAGAATGCAGAAAACCAGTGGTGAAGAATTCTGTGTACTATACAAGAAAGGCACTGCTGGCAAAGCAAAAGGAAGCTGGAAAAGCTCTCATGGCAGAATACGATTACTGGCTTCAGCTTTCTGATTAGGAAGACATACTGGATATGGATGCACACATTTGCATTCGATCAGAAACGTTTCAAAATGTGTCAGAGTCTGAGAAAAGTGAATTAGCCATGCTTGCTGAAGATGAGATCTGGGTTGGGCTGACAGATCAAGAAGAGGATGATGTAAAAGCTGCAGATGTTGATTTAGAGGATGAGTTGAGATACGACGTTGGTTTCATGGCCATTGGAGGCGAAGGATGCAACAAAGTTAATGATGATGATGGATCGGAGTCTGACAATTTTGATAATTCTGAGATACCCGAGGTAGACTCTAATCCTGAATGTGATAATGATAATTCCTTTGTACTTGAGGATAAATTAATGCAAATGGCTTGTATGCTTAAATGACTAGAAATTTATTATTAGCCGAGAAAAAAAATGCACATTCTTTGGAAAATAAATTAAAAAGTGAGCATGAACTAGTTTTAGAATTTTCCAAAGATAAGACATTTGCTATGCACTTTGTTTCAATAATGGAAGAAAGTTAAACAAGCTTCAACTTGATAATGATAAACTTAGTAGCACAATTAATGACATAAATGAAAAACATAAATTAGTTGAATTAGAAAATGCTAATTGTTCTGTAAGATATAATTCTGTCTTTGAGGAAAGGACTAAACTTTATGAAAGGATCAAAACCTTAGAATATGAATGTTTGAAAAGAGGTTAAACAGATCAAACAATCCATTTAAACCAACCAAGAGAGACTGAATTTTATAATTCAAAAGCTTACATCGGTTGTGAAAATCCTAAGTATCTAACATTGGTAATTTCATGTTCACCAACGTTATATAATACAAGATACATGAATTTAGGATTAAAAATGGTCTTTGTGAAAGCTTCTGAAGTAGTTGAATCTGGTGAATATCTAGAACGATTGAGAGATGATAAAATGAAAATTAATTTGGACTATAACTTTCTTAATGAAAGTTATAAGGATCCATTAGAATCTGAAGATCAAATTCACACGTACTCTGATAAAGATCTTTCTGAAACTAAAATTTTTCCTCAAAAGCCATATTTTCCAAATATAATTTTTGAGAAGATAAATTCTGAATTTGAATTGAAACTTCAAACTTTTGAAGAAGAAAACGACAAGCTCCAAACTGTAATTGAAGAGTTAGAAATAAAACTTGAAGAACAGTCTAGGACATCATCTCAATCAGTTCAGATATCTTCAGAATCAACAACTTCAGCTCTTGCTGACACAATAAATTCTGAAGAAGACTTTGATCTGTTTATGAATTCGAGGGCTTATCCACTAGATGAGCTTTTTTTCATGATTGACGAATTCATTAAACCTCTACATGAAAATGAAACTGACAAAACTTAGGTATAAATAGATATTTTTAAACAAAAATCTACTACAACCAAAGTTGAACCAATTTCATCACCTGTTTTGAAAAGTAAGGATAAAGACACGGTTGTTATGATGTGATCTCACTCGATGAATATGAGATTGATCACAAGTTGCCCGATCGCTCTATTGGATGTTATTATGATATATGGATAGAACCGTAACCCCTTGCCTATAAACGAGGCAAGAACCTTGGTATAGATCGTGAAACCGCGACCCGTTGCCTAGAAAGAGGCAAGAACCTTGGTATAAGAAAACACCACAACCAACCCCACCAAGTTGATTGATAAGTTTTGAACGCCACAAGCTAGAACACTAGATAAGTTCTAAAAGTTCGTAAGGAACAAGAAGAGTTAAAAACTCACAATATTACTCAAATGAAGGATGATTTCAAATGAGAACCTTGGCCACTATTTATAGACGAAAATATAAGGAAAACCAACCATCTAGATAAGTAAAAAAAACTATCATGATAAGTGATCAAATAAGCAAAACTACTTATCAAAAGGGTCTTCTTGACATTTCACTACTTGAATATCCTAGAATGTGTCTTGGTTCATTATATCTTACAAAACCCTTAGTATCCTCCAAGTAAATGGCCATGACCTTCAAATTTCCTTGAGTTGAAGAGAAGGCTTTCAAATTGCATTGTAATTAATCTTGAGAAGTACATTGAACAAGGACACCCTTCCGGGCAGATTTTTGGACGTGGCAAATGAGCCTTTATTGGGCTTTATTCTAGCCGAAATTTTTTATTCATGGGTTATGTTTTGGTAAATAACCAAACTTGGGTTATGAAAACAATGGCTAATCTTGGGCTTCAACTTGTTGCAAAATTAGGAAGCTTGCTTGGTTATTTTGCGAAGAAACGGGAGCATTATTCCAGCAAGATTTAATCAGTCCATTGGGGCATCTCGGAACATCTTGGATTTAGACCTTGTGATAGGCCTGATCTTCCACCTTAATGGATCTTCATCATCTTGATCATTGGATGGGTTCTCATCATTCCCCCCATCTTGAGAGTGATTTGTCCTCAAATCGTCACCCACATCAAAAGGACTTAAATCAGCCACATTAAATACATCATGAACATTATACTCATCAGGAAAATTAAGTTTGTAAGCATTGTCATTGATTTTCTGCAACACTTGAAATGGTCCATCTCCTCTAGGCATCAACTTTGACTTCCTCTTTGTTGGAAATCGTTCCTTCCTCATATGAAGCCACACCCAATCTCCTGGTTCAAAAGTGACCTTTCTTTTTCCCTTGTTCACTTGTAGTTCATACTTCTTGGTGCGCTCTTCAATGTTGCGTTTTGACTTATCATGGATTTGCGTGACAAATTCTGCCTTCTTCTTGCCATCTAAATTCAAAGGCTCATTCACAGGCAAAGGAGTTAGATCCATAGGAGTTAATGGATTAAATCCATACACAATCTCGAAAGGTGAAAACATAGTAGCGAAATGCACATTTCGATTATATGCAAACTCAACATAGGGTAAGCATTGCTCCCAAGTTTTCACATTTCTCCCAACTATTGATCGCAACAAAGTACCAAGTGTACGATTCACAACTTAGGTTTGTCCATCCGTTTTGGGATGACAAGTTGTAGAAAACAAAATCTTTGTTCCCAATTTCCCCCACAAAGTTTTCCAAAAATAACTTAAAAATTTGGTGTCCCGATCAGACGTGATAGTTTTGGCATACCATGCAATCTAACCACTTCTTTGAAAAACAAATTAGAAATACGTGAAGCATCATTGGTTCGATGGCATGCAATGAAATGAGCCATTTTAGAAAATCTATCAACAACCACAAAAATTGAATCTTTGCCACTTGTTGTTCTTGGCAAACCCAACACAAAATCCATAGAAAGATCAACCCATGGTTCACTTGGTATAGGAAGAGGAGAGTACAAACCATGAGGTTGAACCTTTGATTTTGCTTTTTTACAAACAATGCACTTTTCACGCACTTTGCCAACATCAACTTTCATTTTTGGCCAAAAGAAATGCTCATGAAAAATTTTCAAAGTTTTTGCCACACCAAAATGACCCATATGGCCTCCACTATGTGCCTCCCGAACCAAAAGCTCACGTAAAGATGTATTTGGAATGCAAAGCTTTGATTCTTTGAACAAAAACCCATCATGTATAAAAAACTTGTCAAAAGAGCTTCTTTCACATGTTTGAAAAATCATACCAAAATCCACATCCTTATGATATAACTCTTTGATTTGTTCGAAACCAAGAATTTTAGAGTCTAGAGAAGAGAGTAGAGAGTACCTCTGTGAAAGTGCATCAGCTACAATATTTTCTTACCTTTCTTGAATCAGATGACATAAGGAAATGTCTCAAGAAACTCCATCCACCTATCATGTATCTTATTCAACTTTTGTTGCCCCTTCAGAAACTTCAAGGACTCATGATCAGAATGAATTACAAACTCTTTGGTCCACAAGTAATGTTGCCAAGTTTTCAGTGCACGAACCAACGCATACATCTCTTTGTCATAAGTGGGATAATTCAAAGTTGCGCCGCTCAATTTTTCACTAAAATATGTCAATGGTTTCCCTTCTTGCATTAAAACCGCACCAATTCCAACACCTGACGCATCACACTCAATTTCAAATGTTTTATCAAAATTGGCAAAGAAAGCAAGGGAGCATGAGGTTAGTTGAAAATTGAGTTTTTCAAAAGCTTGCTCTTGATCTTCGCCCCATTGAAAACCAACATTATTTTTAATGACTTCTGTGACTGGTGATGCCAATGTGCTAATATTCTTCACAAATCGGCGATAAAAACTTGCAAGACCATGGAAACTTCGCACATCACCAACACTCTTTGGAGTTGGCCAATCTTGAATGTCCTTCACCTTCTAATCATCAACTGAAATTCCTAGGGAACTCACCACATATCCAAGAAAAACAATGTGGTTGGTACAAAAAGTACAATTCTTCAAGTTTGCATAAAGCTTTTCTTTCCTAAGCACGCTCAAAACACACGTTAGATGCTCAAGATGATCATTCAAACTCTTTGAATAAATCAAAATATCATCAAAGTAAACAACCACAAAACTTGCCAATGAAATCACGCAAAACATGGTTCATTAATCTCATGAATGTACTAGGAGCATTAGTTAAGCCAAAAGGCATAACTAACCATTCATATAAACCATGTTTTGTTTTGAAAGCTTTTTTCCATTCATCACCATTTTTCATGCGAATTTGGTGATATCCGCTTTTTAGATAAATCTTTGAAAACAACTTTGAACCATGCAATTCATCAAGCATATCATCTAGTCGAGGGATTGGATGGCAATATTTTACTGTGATATAATTGATGGCACGACAGTCTATGCACATTCTCCACGACCCATCCTTTTTCGGTACAAGCAAAACTGGAACAACACAAGGGCTCATGCTTTCTCGAATCCATCATTTCTCAAGTAATTCCTCAACTTTCTTTTGCAATTCCTTGGTTTCCTCTGGATTTGTTCTATACGCCGGCTTGTTTGGAATGGATGCCCCGGGAACAAAGTCAATTTGGTGTTCAATCCCGCGAATTGGTGGCAATCCATTGGGAACCTCCTCAGGAAACAAGTCCTTTAAATTCCTGCAAAAGAGATTTAATTTTGCTCGAAAGAGTACCGGCCAAATCATTAGTGCTTAACTGAGCCTCTTTTATTAAAATAAAAACAAAAGACATCTCCAAATTTAAGGCTTCTTTTATTTCACTCCTTTTTGCAAGTGCACAATATTGACTCTCCTTTTTACCCACCAAAGTTTTCTTATCTTTTTGTTTTTTGTTTGAACCCTTCTTTTGTTCAGTGCTTTCCTTGGACTCACCGTCTTCGTTCTTCGCATCCTTTTGAAGTCGGACTTGATCCTCATAAACTTGATTGGGTGACATTGGCACAAGAGTTATGGACTTGGTTTTGTGAACAAGGGTGTACTTGTTGGTGAAGCCATCGTGTTTTACGTGCCGATCATATTGCCATGGCCTACCAAGTAAAAAATAGCTTGCTTGCATAGGTACAACGTCACATATGACTTCATCTTTATACTTACCAATACAAAACGACACCAAAACCTGCTTTGTAACTCGCACCTCACCACTATCATTAAGACATTGGAGTTTATATGGCTTTTGATGCTTCATTGTCGGTAATCCTAGCTTTTTAACCATGGAAACACTAGCCACATTAGTACAACTCCCACCATCAATTATAACACTACATACCTTGCCTTGAACATAACACCGGGTGTGAAAAATGTTCTCCCTTTGTGCATCATGTTCTTCCTTAAAATGGGTGCTTATGGCTCGTCTTGCCACCAACAATTCTCCTTCAACTGCTAGCTCTTCTTCCCAATCCGTGTCTTCGTGTGAGGATTCAGAAGCATCAGTTTCAATTTCTTCATCTTTTCTGATCACCAGTGCTAGCTTGTTTGGACATTGACTTGCAATATGACTCCTTCCAAGGCACTTAAAACATTTTATTTCATGAGTCCTAGGAACTTCAGAACTAGTTTTCTCCTTTGAAGTGTTTTTTGTTCCAGATTTGGGATTAGAAGAGCCTGAATTTTCGGGCCTTGTGGAGCTACTTGCTTTCCAAGCATTCGTTCTTAACTCACCCCCTCTCTTGAGGTGATTTTCAATCTTAACTGCCATATGAACCATGTCTCGATCTCAACATAATGGTGCATCTCAACACGATCTCGATTTCATAATTGAGACCATTTAAGAACCTCGCCATGGTAGCTTCTCTATCCTCTTGAATATTCGCCCAGATCATAATAACCTCCATTTCTTTGAAGTAATCATCAACGTACTTACTTCCTTGCTTTAGACTTTGAAGTTTGTTGTGAAGGTCACGGTAGTAATGACTTGGTACAAAACATCGCCTCATGACCATCTTCATTTCTTCCCAAGTGTCGATGGGTCTCTCTTTCATTTCTTCATCTACTAATCACAAGTTGATCCCACCATGTGAGTGCATAATCAGTAAATTCAACAATGGCGAGTTTTACCTTCATCCGGTTGGAGTATTCATGGCAATCAAAGATGAATTCCATCTTAGTCTCCCAATCGATGTAAGCTTCCGGATCCGACTCTCCTTGAAAAGATGTAATTTTCATCTTTATTGAACTCAAGTTGTTGTCTCTATGTTGCCTTCGTCTAGGTGGTCTTCTTTGAAATTCCTCATCTCATTCATCACCTCTAGAACCGTAATCATGATTTTCATAAGAAACTTGTGATGGTGTTCATTCATGTGGTATTTGTGCCTCCAATTGGTCCATTCTTTCATGAACTTGCGTGAACTCATCTCTCATTAATCATCGCATTACATCCATGAGAACTTGAACTTGAAGATTTGGAAGGGGTTGGTCATCCGTCATCTTGTATATCTGCAAAAAAAAAAAAAAAAAAAAAACAATGAATAATAAAAATATTATGACCTCTCCGCTCTCCCTTACGTGTTTCTCTCAAGTTGATTAAGAAAGCAAAATCAAGTTAGGCTTGTAGCCTTGAGGAATTCAAAACGTACCAAACAACTTCAATAAATAAGTGTAACAAACCCAAATAGAAATATAATACTAAAAAAAATTATTAACGTTCCTCAAAAAAAAACTTTCACTTCTTTTTTTTCTCTACTTTTTTTTCCACTTTTTTTTTTTATAGCTTTTTTTATACTTTTCTATTCTTTTCACTTTTTTTTTCCTTTTTTTGAGGAACAAAACTACATGACTTAATATGAAGAACCCAAATATAACTTACTAAAATCCCAACTTCTTTATTTCTTGATAATAGTAATCAAGTCAACCTGTGACGAGATCCACTACTATTACTTGAAATCCAAGATAAGAAGAAGAAGAAACAAAAAAAAAATGATACGGAAAAAAACAAAGTATGATAGAAAACAAACCAATAGAAGTGGCTCTGATTCCAAATGATGTGATCTGACCCGATGAATATGAGATTGATCACAAGTTGCCCGATCGTTCTATTGGATGTTATTATGATATATGGATAGAACCAATTCTGTCCTTACCTGAAGGGACTGAAAAATTTTGTGGTCTACTGTGATGCCTCACACAATGGATTAGGTTGTGTGCTCATGCAAAGGGATAAAGTCATTGCCTACGCATCACGACAGCTCAAAATTCACGAGGTGAATTATACGACTCACGACTTAGAGCTTGGAGCAGTGGTGTTTGCTCTCAAAATATGGAGGCACTACCTGCATGGAACTAAGTGCACGGTGTTCACAGACCATAAAAGCCTTCATCATATTCTAAATCAGAAAGAGCTAAATATGAGACAGCGTCGTTGGGTTGAACTACTTAGCGATTATAACTGTGAAATTCGTTATCATCCGAGGAAGGCGAATGTCGTGGCTGATGCCCTAAGCTGAAAGGAACGGGTTAAGCCATTAAGAGTTCGAGCTTTGGTCATGACTATACAGTCAAACCTAAACTCTCAAGTCTGCAAGGCACAAGAAGAAGCAGTCAAGGAGGGTAATCTACTGAATGAAGCCTTCAGAGGTATGGATAAGCAGTTTGAAATCAAGCCAGATGGATGTCGATACTTCATGGGCAGAATTTGGTTACCAAAACTCGGAGGAGTAAGGAAGCTGGTCATGGATGAAGGGCATAAGACAAGATATGCTATTCATCCAGGATCAGATAAGATGTATCACGACTTGAAAGGAATATACTGGTGGCCAAATATGAAGGCTGACATTGCTACCTACGTCAGCAAGTGCTTAACATGTTTGAAGGTTAAGGCTGAGCACCAAAAACCATCGGGATTGCTAGTTCAACCAGAAATACCCCAGTGGAAGTGGGAAAACATCACCATGGATTTCATCACCAAGCTGCCAAAGACTTCTGGAGGATATGACACTATTTGGGTGATTGTGGATCGACTTACCAAAACCGCACATTTCCTTCCAATCAAGGAGACTGATAAGATGGATAAGTTAACACGAATCTATCTTAAAGAAGTCGTCTCAAGGCATGGAGTGCCAGTATCAATTATATCGGACAGGGACAGCCGGTTCACATCAAGATTTTGGCAGTCATTGCAAGAAGCACTGGGTACACGCTTAGATATGAGCACAGCCTATCACCCGCAAACGGATGGTCAGAGTGAAAGGACGATTCCGATTTTGGAAGACATGTTAAGGGCATGTGTCATCGATTTTGGCAAAAGTTGGGACAGGCACCTGCCATTAGTCGAGTTTTCCTATAACAACAGCTATCACTCGAGCATTAAGACCGCCCCATTCGAGGCACTCTACGGGCGAAAGTGTCGATCACCTCTTTGTTGGGTCGAAGTAGGAGATAGTCAGATTACTGGACCGGAAATCATCCAGGAGACTACAGAAAAGATAGCCCAGATTCGTAACCGATTAAAGATCGCGCGGGATCGACGGAAAAGTTATGCAGACATTCAACGGAAGTATTTGGAGTTCCAAGAGGGAGATCAAGTAATGTTGAAGGTCTCGCCTTGGAAAGGCGTAATCCGTTTCGGGAAACGGGGAAAACTCAATCCTCGTTATATCGGACCATTCAAGATCACCAAAAGAATTGGCCCGGTAGCTTACCGACTCGATCTGCCCCCAGAGCTTAGTAACGTTCATAATACCTTCCACGTGTCCAATCTTAAGAAGTGTCTGGCTGATGAATCACTCGTTATACCCATGGACGAGTTGGAATTAGACGATAAGTTGAACTTCATTGAACAACCCGTAGAAATAATGGACCGAGAAGTCAAGAAACTAAAGCACAGCCGGATCCCGATAATAAAAGTCAGATGGAACTCTAAGCGAGGTCCTGAGTTTACATGGGAACGCGAAGATCAGTTCCGGGAAAAATACCCTCACCTGTCCTCAAGTACTCAAGAAGTGGAGAACACGAGCTAATTTCGGGACGAAATTCCCTTAACAGGGGGAGACTGTAACATCCGGCACTAAACCAGGTTAGCAATAATGCCCTAATCTGTATTTAATAGCCGATTATAGCCTAATCAGTGGTCATTAGAAATTAATCAAGTGATTAACAAGGTTTATTAGAAAATTCAACTCAATTTGAATCAAATTCATCGGTGCAATGAATCGGGAAATCAATTAATCCGATCAATTTACGATATGAGGGATTAATTCAACTAAGTATATAATTCAATTATGATTAGTGACACTAATCATACACTAATACAATTACTTAACATTAATTATGCAAGACTAAAACAATTCATTAAAACAATTCATCCATAAGTATTTATAAAATTTCAAGAAAAGGAAAATACAAGAATACATTTCTAAATACATTTATACAAAAAAAAAATGGAAATACATGTATATACACATAAGGGCCGGCCAATAGGCCATATGGTGTATTAGAGTTTGACTTTTATTTAAATAATATTACTTTAAACACCATCATTTTGTTAAAAAGTGCACTCAACTTTTGTCTCCCATGCCTTTCATCATTTGAAAGATCAGATTTCCTCTATAAATAGAGAAGTCTTTCATTCATTTTATTCACACCAAAACTCTCATTTCTCTCCTATAAGATCCGGCCAAGGCTCACACACATCACAAAAATTCTTCATTCAAGTGTTCTTCAAGTGTTCTTGGTGTTCTTCAAGTGTTTTTAGTGCAAACTTTGCAAAGACTTCAACTACTACTCAAAATCATCTTCCAAATACATCAAAGTAAGTAAATACAAACTTATTTCATCTTATAATTATGTTTATATAAGTCTTGCATAATATATATAATCACCAACAACAAGTTTCATAAAAACTCAAGTTTATAAGTTTCTAGTTTTTATTTTTAAGTTGTTTCTTTAAATGTGCATATGAATATATGAACACATTATAAACATGTTAAATTTATGAAAACATGTGTTATATATGACTTTTATAACTTTTATACAAGTAGTCTTTGAATAAACAACAAGAATCATAAGTTGTTTTAAGTTTATAAACTACGGATTTTCGGCAGAAAATTTATATCGACTTTGAAAAATCATAACTAATTCATAACTCAACGAAATGAGTTGATTCTTGTCTCAAAAGTTAGATCTATGTCTTAACTATAGATCTGTAATTTTTCATAATTTATTTTGAAGTTTAAGACCCCCAGAAATTATTTGGGAAACCGAAAGTTTGACATCTCAAAAATGGCCAACATAGCGTTTTTAACGAGCTTTTTCACCAACCTAAACAACTCGAAAAATGGCCGTTCTTGATTCTAAAAATCCTTTGTATATAGTAGTTTAATGTCCTAGAAAACCAAAGTCTAAAACATTTTGGAGCTTGGTCAAAAACAGCCTCAAAGTAGGCCGAAAAACCTCCGAAAAAGCTGGAAAATTATATATATATATATATATATATAAACCTTGACGTTTTAAGCAAATTTTATTTATAAACTTGTAATGTTGGGTGATTTAAGATATAAAAATCTATAAATATGTATATATCACTATATATTAGAGATATTAAGTCCTTATTATCATTTAGGACCCGTTTAATCTCGCTCGGTGCATCATCCGTCACTTTACGCTAAAAGCTTTTTACGTTAGATTTTTGCCATCGCAATTCCGGTGAGTTCTCATAGCCCCTATTTTCACACTGTTATGTTTTGGGGATGAAATACATGCTTCGTTTTTATATGGACACGGAAATAATTTCATTTCTATTATGTATTACACATTGGGTTCCATTAGCTCTGATATCCTGAACCGTTAATTGCATTTATTTGTAAGCGTGAATATATTGTGGATAGATCTATTGGGAGTCATGTCCCCCACTCGGGTTAGTTGGATTGGCTAACAGCGGGTGCATATATATTCAACAAACGGTATTACGTATGGGAATACTGCACAGAGCAAACTTATTTTAAATTAAGCTTTGGTTGCATGATGGTTTATATGTAATACATAACAAGGAATTTATGATTTTATAAATTCAATCTCTATTATTGTTGTCCATACAAGTCAGATTTACGTGTAAACCTATGAGCTCACCAACAATTTTTGTTGACGTATTTTAGCGTGTATTTTCAGGAAACTAAGGCAAGTATGCCTCGGACGTATTTTACTTTCAAGCTTCCGCATCCATGGAGTCGCATGCATATTCAATTTAACGGAGATTTAGCTGCATTATTTTGGATATTTTAATTATGTAATTAAATCTCTGCATTTGTGCGAACTTCATTTCTCATGTAAAACATTACTATGCCTTAAAGTTTTAACGATGTATTTTAAAAACGTCCATATAGTGGTCGTTCATTATGATTATGGTTACGCTTCCGCACTCGTCACGCCTCGCTGCCAACCGGGGTAGCAGGGTGTGACACAAGTTGCCCGATCGTTCTATTGGATGTTATTATGATATATAGATAGAACCGCGACCCGTTGCCTATAAACGAGGCACGAACCTTGGTATAGATAGTGAAACTGCCACCCGCTGCCTAGAAAGAGGCAAGAACCTTGGTATAAGAAAACACCACAACCAACCCCACCAAGTTGATTGATAAGTTTTGAACGCCACAAGCTAGAACACTTGATAAGTTCAAAAAGTTCGTAAGGAACAAGAAGAGTTAAGAACTCACAATATTACTCAAATGAAGGATGATTACAAATGAGAACTTTGGCCACTATTTATAGAAGAAAATATAAGGAAAACCAACCATCTAGATAAGTAACAAAAACTATCACGATAACTGATCAAATAATCAGAACTACTTATCAAAAGGGCCTTCTTGACATTTCACTACTTGAATCTTCTAGAATGTGTCTTGGTTCATTGTATCTTGCAAAACCCTTAGTATCCTCCAAGTAAATGGCCATGACCTTCAAATTGACTTGAACTGAAGAGAAGGCTTCCAAATTGCCTTGTAATTAATCTTGAGAAGTACAATGAACATGGACACTCTTTTGGGCAAATTTTTGGACTTGGCGAATGAGCCTTTATTGGGCTTTATTCTTCTTGAAAAGATAGGAGAAAGGCTTAGCTTTCATTAAGCTTTTATTTGACTCAATTCGGGCTTGACTTGAGTGAAATTGTAAGCTTTTAGCTCTTTAGTTCATTATGAACTTCTAGTTTTTATTAAGTTTTCCATACTTGTGGCGTTCGAAACTTATCAATCAACTTGGTAGGGTTGTTTGTGGCATTTTCTTATACCAAGGTTCTTGCCTCATTATTAGGCAACGGGTCACGGTTTCACCATCTATACCAAGGTTCTTGCCTCATTTATAGGCAACAGGTCGCGGTTCTATCCATTTCTGATAATAACAACCAATAGAACGATCGGGCCACTCGTGATCAATCTCATATTCATCGGGTGAGATCACATCATGTTTCCAATTCAAAACTGAAAGAATAATGTCTCTTTATTCCTAACAATTGTGCAAAAGGTGAATCACCAACTTCAAGGTTACCAAATCCAAAAGTTGAAGACCTTTTCATGGTAAGAAGATTTTGAAGAATAAATTTTACTCTGATTCATCTAATTTCAATTCTTCATTTATGTCAGATAATTCTGTGAAACGTACATTCAAGCAAGTATGGAGAAAGAAGCAGACAGGAAAAAAGTCGTTTATCGACAAGAAAGAAAAGAGATTAAATAGTAAAGTGTGGAAGAAAAAAGAGAGTAGTGTTATGGATAGCAATTGGATGTTAGTGAAAAATGATGTTAAGTGTTTGCAACATTTCTGTAATAGATCGATAGCTCAATCTTGTAGCAAGTACTCTCATTCAAATTTGTTGTGATTGAACTCAATTAATTGTCATGCTTTACCTGCAAAGTTTTTTAATATGTCAAATGAGCATGTTTGCATAGCTGAGGACAAGGTAACCAAATCTAAACAGCAGTTGGTTCCAAAGAAGTTAATTCAAAAATTAGTTCCCAAAAGAACCTTTCAAAATTGGATAACCAAGAAAACTGTTAAGAATGGGTTCCTAAAGTTTCGAAAGCTAATGATTTTGTAATTGACGTATCATCTCGTGAATTACCTAACTCCAAAGGACCCATTCTAAAGTGGGTACCTCACTTCTTAATGCGTTTTGTAGGTAAATCATGTATGGTAACTTGATTCTGGATGGCATATGATTGGGTAGAGAGACACACGAATTTTGTAGATAAAATCTGTGGGATGGTAAGATTTGGAAATGATGAGTTCTGTCCGATCAGGGGCTATGGGAGCTTAGATTATGAAAATATCACAATCCAAAAGGTTTTCTATATTGATGGTCTGGGTCATAATTTGTTTAGTATAGGATAGTTGTGCCACAAAGGGTTAGAAGTCAATTTCATGGCAAATAGATGTAGTATTAGATCTGGAGAAGGAAAGGAAATCCTCCTGGAGCTAGATAGACTAATCTATACTCTATTGATCTGGCCAACCTAAAGATGCAAAAAGATGTCTGTCTTCTGTCAAAGGCATCTATAATAGAATCCTGGTTGTGGCACCGTCGTATTTCTCATCTAAATTTCAAAGATATGAATAACCTTGCCAAAGAAGGGTTAGTTAAAGGCCTACAACTCTCAAATTTTAGAAAGAGCAGTTGTGTGCGGCATATGAGAAAAGGGAAGATGGTGAGAGCTTCATACAAATCGAAAGCTGAACGTTGTTCAACAAAACCATTGGAGCTGCTACACATGGATTTATGTGGGCCGATGAGAGTACAGAGCATTAACGGGAAAAAGTATGTTCTAGTAATCATCGATGATTACCCAAGATACGCCTGGGTTTTCTTCCTGAGATCCAACTCTAAAGCTACAGAAACAATAATTAACTTCATGCGCTGAATTCAAGTAAAGCTGCAGCTAACCGTTCAGACCAGTAGAACTGATAATGGTATCGAGTTTAAGAATAAGTCATTAGAGACTTTTCTTAATTCTTTAGGAATAACTCATCAATTCTCTGCTGCTTGGAGCCCTCAACAAAACGGTGTGCTCGAACGTCGCAACCGTACTCTTGTTGAATCTACACGGACGATGCTAGCTCACTCTAATCTGCCGTTATTCCCCTGGGTCGAAGGTGTAGCCCTGCGTGTTTTACGCAAAACAGATCGATTGTCAATAAATGCTTTGGAAAGACACCATATGAACTGATTAATAAGCGAATTTCCAATGTAAAATTTTTTCATGTCTTTGGTTGCAGGTGCTTTATCCCAAATGACAAAGAAAATCTAGGAAAATTCAGTCTAAAAGCAGAGGAGGAAATTTTTATTGGGTATTCAAAGGCGGTGGGTTTCCGTGTGTAAAACAAGCGTACCGAAACTGTCAACAAGAGCGTCAACGTCAAATTTGCTGAAGGAATCGTGACGGCTCCTGGACAAGTCAGTTTAGGACCCGAAAACCTCAATAGATAACTTCTAAGTAGTCTATTGAACCTCATGCTAACGCGAATGATCTTTATACTTTGTTTGAAAACTTCTATGATGATTATTTTGATAAGCGTAACACTAAGTTATCTAATATGCTTCCTAACAGGGTTACTGAAAATCTTGTAGTCGTCACAAATCATTCTAAACCTGAGATTTCTAGAGAATCTGTACAAATATCGACTAATTCAGAGGACGTGTCTACACCTGTAGTTGTTCCTTCTGAGAGTGCTCAAGAATCCACAACTCCTGAATTTCCAACCTCACCCTTGGAAAATCAGAATATACCTACATCAGAAACCCCAATTACTCCTAAGTTTCCAACTAGTTTGGAATCTACTCCCCATCAACCCTATCTTGACTTAGAACCTAATCAAGACAAACATCAAGCATATCCTCATGTACTTAAATGGACAAGGGATCATCCTCTAGAGAATATCATTGGAATCCCTTTGCTTAAGTCCAAACCCGAAGAGCTACAATCAATGAATGCTTGTTCTCAAAGTTTTTGAGCAAGATTGAACCAAAGACGGTAAGGTAAAAGAAAACGTTTCTGCGGTAAGAAGACAAATTTGCTTTGTCAGTTTTATCATGGTGCAAAAAAGTAATCTTGTCCTATTACAAGACATTCCTGCTTTTCTCTACAACCAATGAAGAAGCTTCACTGGGATTCTGTATATTAGTATAAAAGAGAAGCTTCCAAGGAAAGATGAACTAACTGAGAATTCAAAAACAGAGAACGTGAGTGCAAAGAAAAGTGTGTTTTCATGCATGCATGTTTTGTTCAACTTGAGTGAATTAGCATATTGTGTCTAAGCTGTTCAATCTCTAAGATGTTCAATCTGTGTCTTGCGTAAACAGTGAGTGAAACTTAGTGAGTCACTTCATTGTAACTAGTTTGAGTGTATCTTAGATTACTTAAAGTATGTTGTTTAATTTAGTCATCTATGTTTGGGTTATTCCGCAATCCAAACCTGATTGTAATTTTAACAAGTGTTAATATATACTTACAATCATTTAGAAAAATCTGTGTGATTTAAGGATAAATTCTATTCACCCCCCCCCCCCCCTTTACAGTTATCTAAGAGTATTTGGGAAACCTTTTGGGACCTACAACCTTCATCATCAGACTCCTCATCCACCCAGTAATCCTCCTGAGCCATGGGTGCCATCGCATCTGCCCGTTTCTTAACCCAAGTAAAGCTCATATTAATTTTTACATTCGCGAGCAACGTGATCGGGCTTTCCAGACTTATAGCATTCTCGTTCATCCGCAGGCTTGGCGTCCTCATTTCTTAGTCTCTCCTCTCGTCTCTCTGGCCTTTTGTCTGCCTGACGGGAGTCTCGGCTGTCCTCCCGACGGCGATTATCTCTCCTGTTATCCTCTGTTCGTGCATCTCGCCTATCTGAGTGACGATCATCCCGGTAGTATCTACGATCATCATACTGTCTCTCATCTCTTCTCTCTCTCTTTGATCATCACACCTCTTACCATCTCTCTCTTATCTCCTCCAATCATCTCTTCTTCGATCCTCCCTATCCTCTCTTCTCTCCTCCCACCTCTCATCAGTATACCTCCTTGGGCCCGTATCATACCTTAGCTGGTTATTGGTCTTGTTTTGATAGAATCGCTTTTGGTGAAGGCGGTTCCTCAGCAGGGCCATTTGTTCATGTATTTCAGCTTCCTCAGCATCTAAGGGTTCCCCTTAAGTAGGTATCGGATGTAATGCATATAGTGGGTATTGGGAGGAGGATCCAGCCGAATTATATCTAGACACAGGTAGGGGTGTTTGAACTGGCTCAGGTCTAGTAGTCTTGTTGGAAAGCAAACCCAACGGGTCATTGGTTTTAGAAATGTTGTTCACATCCAGCGCAAAGATGCCATAGAGTTGGCCATCTGCTTATGGGCATCGACATGGCCCTAATATTATTGCAACTCTTTAAACAAGACACTGATTAATATCTTGCTAAGGTCAAGACCCCGTTTGAATGCCCGACAGCCAATACCCCATTCTAGTGGCAGAGAAGATAGAAACTGGATGTTGATATCATCCGTATCCATGAAGATGTGCAACTTGTTCAGTTCATTCAATATAGTGCAAAATCGAGTGAAGGTTTGCTGTAAGGATTCACCATCCTTTTCCTGGAATTATGAAAAATTAGCCTTAGGCTCTTACTCTTTGACTGGTCATTCAAGTCAAATCCAAGCATTTGCATATCCATTTTGTCCCACATATCTTTAGCAGACGTCTTATTATCAACACTCACAAAGATGTCTGTGGGTAGGGCCTTTATGATCAGCAGCCTCTCTCTCTCTCTCTATCTCTCTCCCTCACCGTGTCATCCTGTGGACCCCATTGTTCTTTGATAGCTGGGATGGGAGGAACAGCAGTGGAAACTGCAGGATTGTCAGAATAGAAAATAGTAGGTGCTTCCTTGATCGACCGAATCATGAGATGCCTCATAGGTTGCATGCTCACAAATTTCAAAAACTGCTTTTTCGATTTCTCGTATTCATCCAGATAAAGAACAAGTGGTATATTCTCATATCATAACACAAGAGTTTCTCTAGACATTACGAAAGTAGGTAGTGAGTGTTGTGGGAAAAAAATGATCTTATGAAGTGGAAACTAAAGTTCGGATGGGGGATCTGATGTTCGGAAGATGAGAACCGAAGTTCGTGTGGTAAACGAATTCAGATGTTGATGAACTTCGGATTAAAGTTTGGATGAATTGGGTGTGAAGTTGGTGAATGATGCAAAGTTCATATTAGGTGATCTGAAGTTCGTGTGAGGACCCAAGAGAAAGTGAATTTTTATAGAACCAGAGGATGCGAAGTTCGGATGGTAGGGTCCGATCTTTGGATGAGAGACATGTCATTTTAAAATTGGAATTAAGCACAAACACAGAAGTGAACGAAAGAGATCAGAAGTCGGGATGACTGTAGAGGAAATCCAAAGTTTGATATCCGAAGTAGGGATCCGAAGTAACACTTAGTGAAAAAAATTTCAATAGATTAGTACCATGTTTAGAACAAAAATTCAGATTTGGGCCAAATGTTTATTTTAAATCCTAAAAATGATACCTAAGTGCTCGGAACAATTATAGAAACCACGTTTATAACAAAGTTCACCTAAATAAGTGTATTTTTAAGAAAAAACAGTCTAAAAAAGTCGAGTATCAGCGTTGTATGAAGAACAGATCGATTTTGGACAGATTAAACCCTAAAACTCGAAATATTTGAACTAAAAGATCGGAATTAATGTAGGAACAAATATCGATCACTATGGGAGAAAAATAAACAGAAAACATTATGATTAAAGAGGGTTTAAGAAGATAAATATAAGGTCCAGCAGTGAACTTCCGTGAACAGTGAAGAACAGCCCCAAATCCGATGAATATCAGTTGAAATCCACTCAAATGGCTCTGATACCAATTGTAGTAACGATCCCAGTAATATTTTATGCACTCATAATGATTACAATATGAGAGAAAGATGAAGAACAAAGAGAAAAATATCACTCAATCAATGCTCTTACAAGTAGCCGTCAAATGCAATTAGAATATTCAATAAGTCTGTCAATTGTTACACAAAACCCTAGGTATAATATTCTATTTATGCCTAGGCCTATCTTTGGGGGTTTACAGAAAATACCCCTCAACTTTCTAGGAAAAAGGAAATTAGATAGAAAGGAAATAGATTACGACTTATTACAGAATAATTTCACAGGATTAAAATAATAAATCTAACATCTAGTGTCCACTATTTCAGGACAGACTTCGGCCATGTGAGCTTTTCTTCCATGCCTATAGCATTTTCTCTTTTTAGAAATTTTTAGAAGAACTGCCGGAAACACATTCTGGATTTTCGGAATTAGTTTTGTCAATAAGATTAGAGAACTGTTGCATTGTATAAAAAGACTAATTCCTTAGAATACTTTTTTCTAAATTTCTCAAGAATGACATTGAATTTTTCTTTATTAGTCATTGAGGATGTTTAATTTAAGGAGGACACACGTCCAGATGTATTTTTAGAGAGTTGATATGAAAAGAGCGACTTTATGCTTAATTCTCTAAATGTAAATTCTAGTTGAGGCATGTACGTCTCAACATTTCATATGATCCTATTCCTTAAAACTCAAATATGATTCCATTGTTAACTTGAAAACTTTTCATAGCCAATTGTAAACGGATGCATAATCATTTGACAATTCTTGGTATTATGGTGTTGGATACCACATATGGCATCAAAAGTTAAGTTTCGGGGTCATGAGCCTTATGGTAATACTGTATTAGGGGTGAGCGACGGGTACCATTTCCCGAACCCGAACCGGTACCGGTACCGACCGATACCGAATTTATATATTCGGTTCGGTATTCAGTTTTTAAATTAGCTAAAATTTGGTATTCGATACTCTCGTTTGGTATTCGGTTTTTAAATTAGCTAAAATTCGGTACTCGGAACCGAACCGGCACCATATAAAATTATACGATTCGGTATTCGGTTCTTTCAAAATTAATAATTCGGTTTCGGTATTTTCGGGATCGGTACCGGTTCGGTACAGTACGGTACCAAGCTCACCCCTAGTAATACTTAAACTATTAATTCGTTTTTGTTTACAAAATCAATGAAATCTTGTGTTTCCCTACCTTGTCTATATTTATCGTGTAAACTTATGAGCTCACCAACATTATTGTTGACGTTTTTAGTGTTATTCTTAGGACCATAAGCGCAAAAATATTGTATTTACAAGATTTTCAAGCTTTTGGAGTCATCGGACACTATGGAGATTGATTTAACTAGATTTATTTTTGTCATGTATTTTAATCTCCATCATTCGTGAACTCTTTTATTGTTGTGATTGTAAAATGATATTTTTATTTATGTATTTTGAAAACGTCCCATTTAGAGGTTGTTCATTATGATTATGACTTTGTTCCTGTGATGTCATGCCTCGTTGCCAAGCGAGGTATCGGGGTGTGACAGGCGGTAATAACCAACCAATCCCAAGAAGCTTCGAATTTCAGAAGCGTTATGTGGAGAATCCTAATTCTGGATAGCATCAACCTTTGCTGGATCAACAGAAAGACCGGCACCAGATATCACGTGCCCCACGAATCGATATAAATGAAATGGAAAATATTCAAGTTAATAACGGAATCATATTTGAGTTTTAAGGAGTAGGATCATATGAAATGTTGAGACGTACATGCCTCAACCAGAATTTACATTTAGAGAATTTAGCATAAAGTCGCTCTTTTCATAGCAACTCTAGCATAAGGTCCTAATGCTGGAGAAAGGAATGACATTGAATTTTTCTTTATTAGTCATTGAGCATGTTTTATTTAAGGAGAACACACGTCGATATATTTTTAGCAACACTTTCATTTCCCTTTTTGGGTGGACAGAGGTCAAAGACAGGAGGTTTTACCATTTTCTGTCCATCTAAATTTTTGGAAAACTTATTTCCAAACTTCTCAGGTTGGGCAATGGTTTTTGCTTTGCTTTTGCTAAGATTTGATGAGCCATGCATACTGTCAGATGCATAATAATTTTATTTCCATTCAAAACCAACTAGTCACTATGATTTAAATACTTGTTTCGAATTATGGTGGATTTGCCTATCACATGAGACTTACCCTTGTTATAGGCAGGTTGTGTTCCTTTGGAATTTTATTTTTAAAGAACTTAGTATTAAATGGTGGTAATGGTGTTTTGCCACTAGTCTTAACTTCAGAGCCTGTTTTTCCAACAGGCTTGTCAGTCTTGACAATAGACTTATACACTACTACCACAAACTTGTTCATGTGTAGGTGGTAAATATACATCAGTGAAACTTGATGGAGAACTTATCTCAACATCATGTTTAATAAAGCATTCACATCAACTGTCGGTGTTTTGAGGCCTGACAAACCTGTATGTTGAAATCATCTTCTCATTTATGTTTTGAATAAATGTACTTGGAATCTTACTAAGTGTGGAAATATCCAATTCCAGATCATTGATCTCTACTATTAAAGCTATTGTATCAATGTCTCCTCCCAGAATTACTTGTACTTAAGCAGGATATTGCTCATTAATACCTTGTGTAACTTTTTTAGCAGAAAAGCACCAATAGTCTACAATTCTTTGGAGTTTGGAACATTTTAAGTCTACCTCCCTCTCTTCTTCTAATAAAATAGCGTTGATGTGTTTTACTTCATCAAGTTCAATTTTCAACTTATGAAAACTATCAAGTTCATTAGATTTTGTTTCAATTCCATTTTAGAAATTTTCAGACTTTAAGATGTCCTGTTTTTAACAGCAGTTTTTCAGATCAATCAACAGGTAATCAAACATTTTCTCTTTTTCATGAAGATTGTAATCCTTAAAACTTTGTACTGTGTACATCATGGTGGGATTCCAGTTTTCAAGAGAACTTAAGGCCTCAGCTTCTGCAAGATCCTGTTTGATACTGCTAGGTGAAGGAGCTTCATCATTGACTACAAAACAGTTGATGTCTTCTTCATCAGATGATGAGTCCGACTCTTCCTAATCACATGTTTCTGCCATCAATCCCTTCACCTTGTTAGAAGCCACAGAATCTTCCAATTTCTTCAACTTAGCCATGGCTATAAGGTACTTAACCCTGTAGCCATCCTCTTTACGTGCCTTGTGACGTTAAATGAAGAGGCCACAGCTTTGGACACACAGTCTGCAGCTATATGGTGTGTGTGTGTCCCATGCACAAATAGAAGCATAAAGTAACAATTGCAGCAACCCTCTTCTTTGTTTCCTGAGATTTGATTATGTATGTGTGCATTAGTGTGCATGTACATATATACATATATATATATATATATATATATATATATATATATATATATATATATATATATATATATATATATATATATATATATTTCACATTAACCTTTTCTTCAATTAATTTACAATTGAATGTATTTATGTGTGAAATAATTTGCAAGGCTCATCAATTTTTATATACATACATTCATTAATATACAATTAGATGTTAAATCATGTATTATGTTCAATAGATACAAAGTGGCCAAATACATAGATATTGGACTAAAATTTCATATAAGAATATTATGATTAAAGGCTTAATTAAATACATGAATATGAGAAATGGATTATAAAATACATTTGAAAGCATAGTTACGTCCTAATGCCCAATGTGAAGTGCCATGATCATATATATACATATATATATATATATACCTTTTTGAGAATTCAAATGAGTAAATGAAAGCTTAAATGACATAATAAAAGTCACACATGTCCATGAAAAAGGAGATAAAAGCTTATGAGTTATCAGAATCATGTTAATTAAAGCCTTTAAAGCAAATGTTCTTGCAATGATAAATTCTGGGCAGGTTCAGATAAATTCTGAACAAAGTAATAAAGTTTAAAGTTATCGAAAGTGGTTCAAAGGTTGTAAAGCCAAGCCAAATTCCATAAAGTCAAAGTGAAATCCTGATATAACTCAGGTGGCGGAGTAATCCGCTTGATAAACCTGAAGTCAACAGCGCAGATTAATTCAGTAAACTGTGAATTATAGATATTCAGTTTTACATGTTTGATTATGGTTGAGACATGTTGTTGCTGATAGTTTATTTGACATTCATTTATGCTCAGCTAGATTGTGACCTGTGCTCACCATGGTTCGGCGATGCCTTATGGATCATGATAGCTATTTCATATATCATCCTGCAGAAAATATAGTTACAGTTCATTTCAGTTATTATTACAAGTTGATATTTCTATCATGACTTTGCTTATTATACTTTTCATCATTGCTTGTATCTTTGATGTATCGATTTTAGCTTAGCATATTTAGCATTGTCGGTCTATTGTTCTAGACAATGCTATGTCACCAGTTCTATTGAACTTGGTATTGATTACTCCGATGCTCCCCCACGTAGTCTACTGGTAGCTAGCCCAGTATTGAGTGGATAACTTCCACTAAAGCGTGAGCGTGGCATGGACATCATCCTATTCTGATTACTACGTCTCATCCTTGCGTGGTTGTTGACGACAGTCAAGTTATATCACGCTTGTTACCCATATTTCCACCTTGTTGTAAAGCATGTAATCTGATAAAATCTACATTCTCACTAAGCATTGCTTACAGTTGTTTTTAAATCTCTTTACATGAAAAGACAAAGTAAAAGCACCTGTCGGACCTAGTTTTTAGGTCTTCCAAGATCAGGTTGAAGTTTTCATAGACCACTACTCAAACGACCTTTTGGTACAGTTTTGAAGATGAGGATTGTGGTGGTTTGGGTAGATTTCTTCTGATTGTGTGAGGATATGTATTAGACTAGTCTTGTGCCCTTTATAAGTTTAATTTGAACACTGTAATTCTATACCAAAATTTGTATTAAACTTCTCGTAATAGTTGTACTGTAATTCTAATTCCGCAACTTAATTACTCTATCTTAGTTATGATTGATATCGTGTTGCATAATTGTGGGACCTAGACGCTAAGGACTGCCCCGTAAGGGGTGGTCTTCACAAACTAGCTCACTGGTGAATATCAGGTGCAACCAGAATTGTTGCAGATAGATGCTTGGGATGGCTATGGCTATGGTGAGAGAGTAGAAAATAGGGTGGCCTTTGAGAATATCAAAAGTAATATCCTCGGCTTCGCTGCGGAGAAGGGATAGGTCTAGTTGACAGTTATGGGATGCAAATTCTGTATGATGGGCGGGGTGAAGAAGAGTGTCTTCTGGCAGCTGTTGGTTGTTTAGAGGGATGGGAGGATGGGGAATAGTTAAGGTGATCTGAGAATCCATGAGTCATGTACAAATGCAAAATGGTTAGTTAGCAAACTTGGATAAAACAATACATTGTGAGTCTGAAATAAGTGTGAAATAAAACCCATGTATTATGTTTAAAGCATCGGGTTTTTCATCAGTAGAAATTCGATTCTACTTAAGAAAATCCAAAGTCGATCGTTAAGAGATCAATGTTAGAATAGATGTGTTCACTAAAACACTTATTTTTAACTAGATTCAATGGTGCAAGGACTGAAAATTTATTTTGTTTTTGAATATTTGGAAATGCAATGAGAAATAGGAAAAAAAATGCTAAGTCTTAAACTGAAATGGCATCTGAAATTCAGATGAATCCTGTCCAAAATTCGGGTATGATCGAATTTCGGATGGGGTGATGCATAAAAAATGAAACGAAAAAATCCAAGTATGAAGGTGGCTAGAGTTCGGATGGATCCGAGTTTGGTTTTGACCGAAGGTTGGATGGATCCTTGACAAAGACTTAGGCAAAATATGAACAACCAAACTTCAGAGGTGGTCCGAATTTCGTATGGACCCGAAGTTCGGGTGGGTCCACGCCATATACTTAGAAAAATATATAAGTGTTATGCTTGGGAACCGTCTGAATTTCGAATGAAACCGAGTTTCGGATGGGCCCAAGGATGATACTTATACGGTTTAATAAGGCCATAAGTATATGTGGTCCGAATTTCAGATCCATCCGAAATTCGGATGTGTCACTTAGAAGTTTAAATGATCCGTGGTCCGAAATACTAGACCATGCGAAACTTCGGGTGCACCCGAAGTTAAACTTAGAACACATTGCATTTAATATGTTCATGCACATGCATACATGTACAGTACTGAAAACTCAAAAATGCATGAAAATGCAGATCCTAACACTAAAAATGATAAGGAACACTTTACTGAACTACACAAACATTTAAAAACGTGATTTACTAGCCTAAAAAACCAAAAAACTGAGAAAAAAACCCCCGAAAAATTTGAAATCTAAAAACCTAATTAATGCATGTTAAACTCAAAAACAAAAGAAGGAAAATGTAACCTGGTATGCGATTAGCAATAATAAGCAAGAAATCAGAAGAAAAAGCAGTGGAAATGGAGCTTTTGAGAGTGAGAAAGTGTAATACTGGAAGATTTGAAGGTCTGGAATGACGGCGTGGGGAAGAAGAAGACGCAATCCGCCTATATATAAGGTGGGTGGGTCGGGTCGCCCATAGACCCGCGTGTTTTCAAATAAGATGGGCCAAACCGTAAAATTGGGCCTTAAAAATAAAATAAAACTAATTACTTAAAATTAAAATGTGGCCTAAAATTTAAATCTTTTTGAGATTTTCATTAATAACCAAAAAAAAAATCTACCTAAGCAGAAAATCAAACATAAGGAAGATAAAAAATAGAAAATAAAAATCCTTTTAAATTTGAAATATTTTCAAATGACAGAAACAGATAAAATATTTTTGTGTTTTTAATGGTTTTTCTAGAGAACGACACTAATCCACGAAATAATTTGATCTATGGACAGCATCATTGTGGTAAAGGTCGTAATGCCAGAGGAATCATTACCGCAGGGCATAGAGGGGGAGGTCATAAGCCGAAATAGGAGTGGGACCTTCCATTGCATCAGGTAACCATACATGAAGGGGAAATTGTGCAGATTTAGCAGATCCGTTCGTTCTTTTTTCTCTGACAGATGGTCAGAACTTCATCTGGGTTCGAATCCTACTGAGAGGTCCAAATTCTTGAACTGATACGTCTTAAAAGTTCGTCTCGAACGAGTTAAAAAAGCTATACGTTTAAATCTTCATGTTCGAAGCTGGTGATCCAGCCCTTGCATTATGCCTTGTAAAGGAAAATAAAATAAGATAAAATAAAAATTTACAAACACATTTCCTCTTATACTCCCCCTCAAATAGACAATTACCCTTTTTGATTTGAACCCTAAACCCTTATAGAATTGAAATTCTGACAAACCTAGATATGGTTAGCTTCCCACTCAAACTGAACATTTCACATAGCAATTATCAGGTTCATTATCAATAAAGACGTACATAGATAAACAAAACACCGAACATAATTTTGTTGCACTTCCTATAAATTAAAGTATCAGATATTTTCTAAATAAAGGAGTTCCAAACAGTTATAACAATTGTTTGAAACAGACTTGTTTAGGAAATATCTGATATTTAACTAAAAGGAGGATTAAGCATGCCAATTTCAGATACTAAGAACTGAAAACGAGGCTCGTCTAAAGCCTTAGTAAAAATATCAACAAGTTGAAATTTCGTGCCTACAAAATACAGTTCTATTGTCCCTTCTTCTACATGGTCTTTAATGAAATGGTACCTGATGTCTATGTGTTTTGTTCATGAGTGCTGCACGAGATTGCAATATATGACAATTGCACTTTGGGAATCACGGTATATCGGGATGTTGGTGACTGAAAAACCATAGTTCTCATCCATAGCACCTGAAAGAAAAAACTTGCGGCTGCTACATACTCAGCTTCGGCTATGGATGTGGAGACACAGTTCTGCTTTTTGAAAGACCAACTCACCGGTCTCTCACCCAAAAACTGAATCCCACCTGATGTGATTTTCCTATCTACTCTGCAACCTGCCAAATCAGCATCTGAAAAAAGTGGTAAGATTAAAATTGGTTCTCTTGGGATACCATATACCAAGATCGGGTATACCGTTAAGATAACAAAATATGCGTTTGACCGCAGTAAGGTGTGATTCTTTTGGATCGGCTTGAAAGTGAGCATAAACACATGTAGAGAACATTATATTCGATCTACTGGCCGTAAGGTAGAGCAAGGAACCAATCATCCCTTTGTAAGTTGTGTATCGACACTTTTCCCAGCAGGGTCAGTATCCAACTTACAGTTTGAAGCCATGGGAGTTGCAATAGTCATGCAAGAGTCTAACTTATACTTCTTGAGAATGTCAAGAGTATATTTCGACTGGTTCACAAATATCCCATCTTCAATTTGTTTGACTTGTAATCCGAGGAAAAAGTTCATTTCCCACATCATGCTCATCTCAAACATGGACTCCATAAGGGATGAAAAGTCCTTACAAAACCTAGGATCAGTAGATCCAAATATAATATCATCCACATAAATTTGGACTAGCATTATGTGTGGGCCTTCCTTTTTCATGAACAGTGTTGTGTCCACCACACAAAAACCGACAGAAATAAGGAAATTATAGAGACTGTCATACCAAGCTCGAGGTGCTTGTTTCGAACCGTAGAGGGCTTTATCTAGCACATAAACATTGTCTAATTTATGTGCATCAATAAAAACTTGTGGTTGTTCAACATACACCTCTTATTTAAGTTCACCGTTTAAGAAAGTGATCTTGACGTTCATTTGGTACACTCTAAAGTCTTTGTGTGCCGCATACGCCAAGAAGATTCTGATAGCTTCAGTTCATGCAACTGGAGCAAAGATCTCGTCATAATCAATGCCTTTTTGTTGTCGGTAGCCTTTGGCAGCTCGTCTCGTCTTGTTCCTTACAACAGTGTCATTTTCGCCTCGTTTGTCCTCGAAGATCCATTTGGTCCCGATTATGGCTCGGCCTTTTGGTTTGGAACTAACCGCCATACTCTTATCTATTCGAACTGGTTGAGCTCTTCTTGCATTGCTACTATCTAGTCTGGGTCTTTCAATGTTTCATCCACACGAGCAGGCTCAATCATACTAAGGAATGATGCAAAGAGACATTCGTTAGCAGAGGCCATTCGAGTTTGAACCCCAATGGAAATATCACCAATGATTTGTTCAGTTCGATGATTGCGGGTCCATTTTGTCTCGTGTGGTAGGGGTGAACGTGATGGAATCTCAGTGGTAAGTGTGGGGATGGATGATGTAATCTGATCGATGGTTTCGAGCGATGGTACCACTGGTTGCGGTTCAGGTTCTTGAGGATCTTCTAAAGGGATCATGTTCGATACAATGTGGGAGGTAATTATTTGAATTGATTCAACTGGTGGATTGTCTGTGGATGATGTGGAGGGTAGTGGACATGATAGAGGTGTAGGAGTTGGCGTATGAAATGGTGAAGAAATTGGTGGATCCGAAGGTGGAGGATGAACAGTTGAATCCGATGACGATGTGTTAACTGCAGAAGATGAAACAGAAGAAGAATTAATACCAGAACCAAAAAATTCAGTATAAAAAGGATCAGATAAATAAAATAAATCAAAAGAAGAAAAAGAAGTAGATTTAGAAGAGTCTCCAGGCATTTGAGTAATGTGAGTTCCTGATTGGTCAACTTCCGGAGCCAGTTCACCCATTTCATCGAATGTTATATGTACACTCTCGATGACTGTCCTGGTGTGAGTGTTAAACACGCGATATGACTTTGAATTGGATGAGTATCCAATAAAGATCGGCTTCGTCTGCTTTCTCGTTGAATTTTCTGAGGTTGTCCTTGTCATTCAGCACATAGCACCTGCAACCAAAAACTCGTAAGTATTTGATAAAAGGAACTTTATTCGGATAGAGTTGATACAGAGTTTTGTTAAAACGCTCATGGATAATGGAGCAGTTTAGCGTGTAGCAAGCTGTGGACATGGCTTCAGCCCACAAGAACGGTGGTAGCTTCGAGTAGTTTAGCATGGTGCGAGCAGCCTTTACAAGGGTACGATTTCATCTTTCAACGATGCCATTCTGTTGAGGTGTTCGTGTGGCTGAGAACTGATGGTGAATACCCTTGGATCGTAGGAAACTGATGGTGATCGGATTGATTGTACTGAAAGCTGCTGTTGGGTCTCAACACGCTTGATGAAATTGATGATTTCTTGAGCTGTCTTATCCTTGGATCGCAAGAATTTAACCCAGGTATGTCGTGAGTAATCGTCAAGGATAACCAACACATATCGTTTCCTGTTTATACTTTATGTTCGCATAGGACCGCATAAATCCATATGCAGTAACTCCAGAACTCTTTTCGACGATGGTTCGGGATTTGGCTTGTGAGATGATCTCTTCATCTTTCCTTTCTCACACGCTTCACATAGGTGATCCTTTTCATATTGATGCTCTAGGAGACCCTTAACCAATTGTTTTGAAGCCAGCTTGTTCAAATTCTCAAAGTTCAAGTGGGATAGCCTCCGATGCCATAACCATGAGTCCTTTGAGGAGGCTTTGGATAAAAGGCAGATACTATCCTTGACCATAAACTTGGCAACATCTATGGTGTAAAGGTTTGAGTTACGGGAACCAGTTAGAATTTCATTTCCGTCACCGCTCTTGACACTACAATTCTTAGCCCTGAACGTTACTTCTAGCCCTTTATCACAGAGTTGTCCTATGCTAAATAGATTACGAGATAATCCTTCGACATAGTCAACATCCTTGATGACTAGATTGTTGAGATGCAGATCCATGTATCCCTTAATTTGAGTGTGGTAGTCATTCCCTAACTTAACTTTTCCACAGTATTATTCTACGATGTTTGATAGCAACTCTTTTCTCCTAGTCATATGCTTGGAGCAGCCCAGATCCATATACTAAATGGATTTTGCCTTTATAGAAAATTGGTTACGATGATTATCTTTAGGCATATGAAATAAATCCATGAATTTTAAAAGTGACATGCAAACTGTTTTCTGACCCGAATTGTTCAGAAAAACATGATGGATTAAGAACGGGTCTTGAATTGTGTGCATAGGAGCCAAACATATCTGTTTATTGTACAAGATTGCACATAAACTGATTCACGAAAGAACGGGTCCTAGTCTGAGTTGACTAGAAGCCATATCATTGAATTGCGGGTCTTGATCCGAAGTAACCAAGAATCATCTGCATTAAATCACACAACTTTGGGTACCCATTTTAGAATGAGTCCTTTTTGGTTAGGTGTTCCAGATGCATATGTCACATTCACAGTTTTAGGAACCCATGTTGCACTTTTGTGTGGTCTATATGCAGAACCTTTTGGAATCCATTTGTATGTGGATCCAGTTGGCATTGAAACCTTAGGCGATTAAGTTGCCTTTGGCTTAGGACTTTTTGAAACCAGTTTCGTATTTGCTTTTGGTGTAGGCCTAGGCAAAATACATGAATTAGTCTTTGATGAGGCCAATGATGCACTGTTTTTAATTTTCTTTTTATGAATTCGTTTTTCTGGGTATGGCACATATTTATTCATTTCTGGGACTTAACGTCTAAAACGAGTAGGACATAAAGCAAACATATCAGCAAATGAATATTTCAAACAAGACAATGAATCCTTTACTGAACAAACATTGTTTTCTGAGATTACATTTTCCCTATCTCTAGATACAAACACACTTAGCATGACAGCCTTCTTCACAAAAAAAAAAAAACTTGAAAAGTCTTGTATAGTCGTTTTGGGAATCCTTCTTACATGATTTGTAGGTACAAAACAAGGAGAGTCAATATGTTCGGAAAACTTGGATTTAGAGAGATTACCTTGGTGAGTAGGTTTCTTGGAAGACTTTGATTTGCTCTTAGCCTTCTCGAAAACCTCAGCTTTTGAAGATTCGAACACTCACCTTTGAGAATAGTTAAATGGACTTCAATCTTGTTTTTACTTTGGCAATAGATGTATGTGAGGCACTGGTAGGAGGAGAGTTTTTTGAATCCTGTAAATGAGAACTTAACCTTTCTCAAATTGTGTTAAACTGTTCTTTGTAAATGGTTAACTCTACACTTTGTAGGCAAGGGCTTTCTCACTTATGAGAAGAACTCCTTGATGGGCAAGGGCTTTCTCACGAGCTTTCCTTAAATCCTCTTCTAAAACCTTGATTTTATGTTGAAAAACAATGGTAGAAATATAAGGATGAGGTATGGGTTCAACCGGTTTGGCTTTCATTTCAGTTGATGAATAGCTAACGAAGAAATCATCCTCAAGAGTGGGTACTCTATAAGGATAACTGTCATTTAGCTTTTCATATGTAAAAGAAATTTGCCTCTATTCGTTTTGATTTCTTTTCTTCTCCTCTTGGGTTAAAACTTCTTCCGAAGAGTGAAGAAAGAAAGTCTGATACCCGCATCCCATATACCTTCTATCATAGAACATTGGTAGAACTGATTGAGCCTTTGTCAAAAACTTGGGATTTTTAAAACCGATTCCTTCTTTGGAATGATAAAACCTAGTTTCTTTTGGTTGATTCAAATGATTAGTTTGTTCAGTCTGACCTCGTTTTAGAAATTCATCATCAAGAGTTTTGATCCGAGAGTACAAACCTATTCGTTCTTTTTCAATTATCTTAAACTTTCTCTCGTTCTCTGAATTTTCCACGTTTAAGGACTCTCATTGTTTTGTAAAAACAGACACTTCAAGGAACTCTTTTCCTTAGTAATTGTATCAATACAATTCTTAAGTGAAGTGTTCATATCCTCAACCATTACCTTTTCACGTAAAAACGTTTTGACCAAATTATGCTCATTTAACCAGTTCTTTTCTAACGTGTCCGATGTTTCTTTTAGAGATTAGGCCTACATAGCTTCTAACTCAAGTATTTGTGTGTGCCATTTACATTCATTCTTTACAAATTTAGCATTTAAAGACATATGAAAGTAAAAGGAATGTACCTCGTTTGCCTCATAATCTGATGTGGAGCATATTGAATCCCTGGATTTGGCCATCAGACAGGCTGTAGCTTCTTCAGTATTCTACCCCTCTACAGACTTGTCTGATTCAGTGTCGGAGGAAGTAGCATAATACGCGAACCCAATTCTATCTACCATATAACAGTTTCTGCCCCTGTCCTCTTCATCATCAGATTCTTCATCTACCCAGTATTCTTCCTGAGCGACCAGGGCCATAGCATCAGCTGGTTTCTTCAAGACCTCAACTTTTCTTTCATAGTACCCCAAATCACGCTCGAATTGACTCTTGCATTCTCGAGCAAAATGACCAGGTTTCCCACATTTATAACAACCTAGGTCATCAGATGAATTAGTCTCATCATTTCTAGGTCGGTCATCTCTTCTTTCAGGCCTCTTATCAGCTCGGTGGGAGTCCCGGCTATCCTCATGGCAATGATTCTCCCGCCTATCATCGTCTTCTATCGTCACGCCTTTCATAGCGGCGATCATCAAGATAGTCACTCCAATCATCTCTTCTCTATCTCCTATCATCATAACGACTGTCATCTCGATCATCTCTTCTCCAGTCCTCTCGGTTCCTATCCTCCCTGTCGTCTCTCCGCTAGTCTTCTCTTCGCCTATCATCCCTTTCCTCTCATCTTCCTCTATCCTCTCATCAGAATACCTTCGTGGGCCAGTGTCATATCTGAGCTGATTGTTGGTCTTATTTTGATAGAATCACTTTTGTTGAAGACGATTTGATAAGAAGGCCATTTGTTCATGATTATCTGCCTCATCAGCATCCAGAGGCTCAGTCATTTGTGAGATGGCATATGGGTAGTGAGATGAGGAACCATCTTGGTTGTAGTAGGGCAGGGAAGGTGGGTTTGGCTGAGGCTCAGGGATTTGTGTTTTGTTTGTAAGTAAAGCTAGGGAATCTGTGTGCAGTTTGGTTCACAGTCAGTAACAGAGAAGCCAAAGTGTTAGCCATTCGTTTGTGAGCGTCTACATCTCCCTAGTATTTCTTGAGTTCTTTGAACAACACACTTATTGAGACGCCAGTGACTTCCAGAGCTCTTTTAGTTGCTTTACTACCAGGTGCCCATTATGGAGCCAGAGAAGATAAGAACTGATATTAATGTCATCCCATTCCTTGTGGATGTGGAGCTTGTTTAACTCATTCTATACAGTGCTGAATCTGGTAAATGTGCTCTGAAGGGATTCTCCATAATTTCCCTGGAACTCACAGAATTTGGGCTTGGCTTCCTCAATCCCAGCCCTATCATTCAGATCGGCCCCAAGCATTTGCATCTCCAGTTCATCCCACATTTCTTTGGCTGTCATTTTGCTGTCAACACTTACAAGTATTTTTGTCGGAAGGGCCTGATATAGAAGGTATTCTGCCATGTGATCTGCTGCTTGTCTTTTCCTTTCTTTCTCATCCTGAGGACCGCGGACTTCCTTGGCTGCTGGAATTGGAGGAACAGTAGTAGAGACTTCTGGAATGTCAGAATACAATATACTTGGTCCCTCATTTATGGATTCGATCATGAGTTGACCCATTGGCTGCATGCCAATGAATTTGAGGAACCGCTTTTTCCATTGCTCATATTCGTCGGGATAGAGAACTGGTGGTCTGTTCTCTGATCCTAATACAAGAGCCTCCCTTGACATTATAATAGTGGATGGTGAGTGTTGATTTTAAAACTAATCTTTGGAAGTGGAAACTGAAAAACCTGGAGAATTATCCGAAATTCAGATGGAGGAACCGTGCGAAATTCGGATGAATGTTGTTTCGGGTGGATGAACCAAAATTCGGATGGTTTGGAATTTTGGTTGGAGTGATCCGAAATTCGGATGAATAATGAAGAACAAAGATCAAGTAATTTAGAAGATCCGAAATATGGATGATCCGAAGTTCGGATGGGATTTTAGGAGCCGAAGATCACTTTATGCTGATCCGAGATTCGGATGTGAGACCTGACATACTTTTTGATCCGAGATAGGATCACCCAAAATATGAACCGAGATCACCCGAAATAGGATCCGAGATAGGTATCCGAGGTTATACTTAGGACAATTTTGCAGTTTTAATCAAACAGTTGCAAATGAAGAACAAAATCCCAGAATTTAAAAAAATAAGTGTTAAAGCCTAAAAATGAGACCTAAATGCTCGATTCTTATTTAGAAACAAGTTTTGTGAAAAACAAGTATCTAAAAACACCCAAAAATCGTGATTTTTAAGCAAAAACCGTGAAAACTCGATGAACATTTCCGATCTGATTTTTTATCAAATAAACATTAAAAACATGTAAGGATTGAACAAAGATGCTTGAAATCTAGACTAGAATAATTATCGATGATTATGAGGTATAAAGACAACTAAAAGCAGAAGATTTAAATGGGTTTTAGGATAAAAACCATGAGTTTTGTCGAAGATGGCGATGAACAGCGATGAACTCAAGCAGAATCAGTTGAAATCCACCTCTTTGGCTCTGATACCAATTGTGGTTGTGGTCCCAATCGATAATCAAACACTCACACACAATAAACAATGATTTAATCAAACAAACAAAGAGAAAAACTCAATGTTTGCATGAACACTGTCGATGAGAAAAAGTGTGCAGCCGCCGCTTTTTCAATTAGAAAATGACAAAAGTTGGAAACCCTGGGCGTGGGTTTCCATTAAATACAAAGTCACCTTTGAAGAGTTTACAATTAACACCCCTCAACTTCTAAATAAAAGAAAAGAATACATAAAAAGGAAATGAAATTACATAGAAATGAAATAATAAACTATCTATTACAAAATGGAACCACATGATTGAAATTTAATATTTAACAAGATCCATTTTTAAATACTAAAATTTGTTTTTACATTCTTGAGATCGATTTTTTTGAATTTTTGATTGGAATGGAATTAGATTCTGATTATTTTGAGAGAGTCTTAAGGTTAAGATTGCAAATAATTCCTAAAAATTTCAAAGTCTAATTCCATATACATTGGGAGAAATTGATATTTAATGTTTCAGATTTGATTTTTTCCCGAAACAGAGTTGTCAACTTTGAAAATTCATAAAAAATTCTATGTTTATCCAATTGATCTAATTTTTAGATATGTTGTGCGTATCATATACATTGCAATGATTCTCCCGCCTATCATCGTCTCCTATCGTCACACCTTTCATAGCAGCGATCATCACGATAGTCCCTCCGGTCATCTCTTCTCTCTCTCCTATCATCATAACGACTGTCATCTCGATCATCTGTTCTCCAGTCCTCTCGGTTCCTATCCTCCCTGTCGACTCTCCTCCAGTCTTCTCTTCGCCTATCATCCTTTCCTCTCATCTTCCTCTCTCCTCTCATCAGAATACCTTTGTGGGCCGGTGTCATATCTGAGCTGATTGTTGGTCTTATTTTGAAAGAATTGCTTTTGTTGAAGACGATTTGATAAGAAGGCCATTTGTTCATGATTATCTGCCTTGTCAGCATCCAGAGGCTCAGTCATTTGTGGGATGGCATATGGGTAGTGAGATGAGGAACCATCTTGGTTGTAGTAGGGCAGGGAAGGTGGGTTTGGCTGAGGCTCAGGGATTTGTGATTTGTTTGTAAGTAAAGCCAGGGAATCTATGTGCAGTTTGGTTCACAGTCAGTAACAGAGAAGCCAGAGTGTTAGCCATTTGTTTGTAAGCGTCTACATCTCCCTGGTATTTCTTGAGTTCTTTGAACAACACACTTATTGAGACGCCAGTGACTTCCAGAGCTCTTTTAATTGCTCTACTACCAAGTGCCTATTATGGAGCCAGAGAAGATAAGAACTGATATTAATGTCATCCCGAGATAGGATCACCCAAAATATGATCCGAGATCACCCGAAATAGGATCCGAGATAGGGATCCGAGGTTATACTTAGGACAATTTTGCAGTTTTAATCAAACAGTTGCAAATGAAGAACGAAATCCCAGAATTTATAAAAGTAAGTGTTAAAGCCTAAAAATGAGACCTAAATGCTCGATTTTAATTTAGAAACAAGTTTGTATCTAAAAACACCCAAAAATCGTGATTTTTAAGCAAAAACCGTGAAAAACTCGATGAACATTTCCGATCTGATTTTTTATCAAATAAACATTAAAAACATGTAAGGATTGAACAAAGATGCTTGAAATCTAGACTAGAATAATTATCGATGATTATGAGGTATAAAGACAACTAAAAGCAGAAGATTTAAATGGGTTTTAGGATTAAAAAACCATGAGTTTTGTCAAAGATGGCGATGAACAGCGATGAAGTCAAGCAGAATCAGTTGAAATCCACCTCTTTGGCTTTGATACCAATAGATAATTTATATAGTCACTAAAATCTTTCAGAACTTGATAAAATATATTCATACGTGAGAAAAACTAATGTTTTGAGTACTCACTTAGCTGTATTATCAGCTTTAGCTTTAACACTACTGGGATCCATACTAACAGATTGCCATCCATCATTAATGATGACAAATTTTGGGGAAATTCCTCCTTTCTCAAAACTGGAGCCTGAATATAAAGGTTGTTTGTTCCACCGCTAAATTATATAATTCTATTTGTTGCAGTATATAGTTCCACGGCTAAATTTTACAAGTGGTTAGACTGATCTTGCTAAATTCGATACACAAATTTCAACTTCCACCTTCCAGTTAACCTCGTTCAACTGTAAAACTTAGGTGCTGCTCATTTGTTTGACCTGTAGCTATGAAAAATGTTTTAAAAGCTTGTAATCTGATATTTGGGAGGCCCATAAAATTTCGACTTAACAAAAAGAATAGTAATCTTAAAAATGCCCAACAAGATATCTAAACAAAAAAATCCAAAATAAATCTATCCCAGATATCAGAAACTCAATCGAACAAGAATTCTAAATTTTTAAAAACAACAAAAAATAAACCAGTTAAGTCAACTTTAAAATTTAGATTCTAAAACTAAAAACACACTATCAAGAATTTTAATATTCTATCCTCATTTCTGCAAATATATATCCAAATTTTTAACTTTCAAGTTTCATCATAATCATTTTATTAGTTTGTCTTTCATATTAAAAAGAAAACGTTTGTATTCAAGTTTGTCGAGTGTTGTGCTTTTTAAGACTACCAAGCTATAATTGTTTTCTTATGATTTAGTAGCAGTTAAATTATCAATTGATTTAGTAGCAGTTGCTTCTTTTTCCTTCTATAAGTTCTTCAGCACTTTCTAGTGTTTTAAAAAGCACAATTTTTGTTGACAATTGTTTTTTATTAAATTAGATCTAATGTTTACTTGTATCAACTGTTTTTGATGTTTTCTTCTTTAATACTTGGTTATTTGATATGACTTGTTGCTACAATAGTTCAAAAAAAATGTCATTATATATATATATATATATATATATATATATATATATATATATATATATATATATATATATATATATATATATATATATATATATAGACACACACACACACACATATATTGAACGATTATTGCAGTGTTCAAACAAACCAAGAAGTAATCAGTTTGACCATTGTAAGTTTATTAGCTAATCAAGCCAAAACCCAGATTTTAAGTCTTTATAAACCTAATCAAATAGAAAACACAGAAACCCTAATTGGTCGTTCAACTATTTCGAGAAAACCAGTAGGGAATCAAGCAACGATTCACGTTTTATTCAAAGCAAGGCATGCTAAACTTCAATATTTAAATTATTTGCTAATGTTAAGCAAGCCAATGACCAAGCCTAAAGTTAATCACTTCAACAAATAAAATAAATTAAAACCCGAACAAAATTAACATTCAAATAAAACATACACAATCTCACATAGGGGTCACATAAGCTACTGTTATTAATTAATCACAGACACACACATACTCAGGGACTCAATCATTCAACTATAGCCTCATAAGCCACTTTAAATTTCTAAATTTTTTCTATAGTAAGTGATTATTATTTTATTGTGATGATTGGATATCAAGCAATCACTTTCAATACACACTTGCAGACACACTCATAAGTCAATGTAAAAGATAAAAGATACCTTGGCTTTGTTGGGCTTTGGTGTTGTTGGACGATTTTGAGAATTTTTGCCTGTAGATCCACAATGTCTTGCAGAAGCATCATTATTTCAGCTTCCCAATGCTTTGAGGAGGCTATTCGCAACTATACTGATTTTTTGTGAGCCTGGAGACGTTTGAAAGCTATGGGATGACCATTATGACTCTCTTTCAGAAGATTACAAACGACAATGTGAAAATATTGAGCGTGTTCGAGATATGGTCCTTTCAGACCTTTTTTTATTTCTGTTGTCTATGGGTAAGAATCTTGGTGACTTTGATCTTCCTAACGTAAACACAATCGTTAATTTACAATCTGGAGGGTTTCGTGAAGTGCAAGAGGAATATTCTATATTTGTTGAAGAAGAACACTTACGTGCTCATGACTCCCTTAATGTCGATCAAAAGGCTGCGTATGATGCGATATTGGAATATGTGGATGATGACCGTCCAGGCTTGTTCTTCATAGATGGTCCTGGGGGAACCGGAAAAATATTTTTGTACAAAGCATTACTTGCTGAGGTTCGATCACGTGGTCTTATTGCCCTTACGACCCCTTCATCGGGCGTTGCAGCTAATAACATGCCAGGAGGTAGAACGGCTCACTCACGATTTAAGCTTCCTCTTAATCTTGCTAACAACTCAGTGTGTAACATCAAGAAACAAAGTGGGGCTGCTCAATTACTACGGGATCCAAAATTATCATATGGGATGAAGCATCAATGGCAAAAAGACAAGCAGTGGAAGCGCTTGATAGAACATTACAAGTCATCATAAGGGTTGCACTCCCATTTGGTGGAAAGATTATGATTTTAGGAGGTGATTTTAGACAAGTGTTACCGGTAGTGAGACGTGCCACTCGGGCCCAAATTATTGACTCAAGCCTACGAATGTCTCCTCTTTGGCCCATGATTAAAAAGATACGACTGAGTATAAATATGAGAGCACTCACTGATCCGTGGTTTTCTGATTTTCTGCTACGAGTCGGAGATGGAGACGAGGAGGTGATAAATGATAGTTTTATCCGCATACCCGATGACATGATCATTCCATACACTGATAAAGCTAAGTCTATGGATGATTTGATCGATGCAATTTTTCCGTCTCTACAAATTAATGGAAGGTATTTGGATTATATCATTTCTAGGGCGATATTATCGACTAAAAACAACAGTGTTGACGAGATCAATGATTTGCTGATCGATAGATTTTGTGGAGATGAGAAAAACTACTATAGTTTTGATGAAGCAGAAGACGACAAGAATAATCTCTACCCGATAGAATTCTTAAACTCTCTAAATGTTAGCGGTTTGCCTCCTGATTATCTTCATCTCAAGATTGGATGTCCAGTAATACTCTTAAGGAATATCGACCCATCAAATGGATTATGTAATGGCACGAGATTAATATGCAGAGGTTTTCAGCAAAATTTTATCGATGCAGAAATAGATGTTGGTCAACATGCTGGCAAAAGAGTATTCTTGCCGAGAATTCCTTTATGTCCATCTGAAGAAGATATGTTCCCGTTCAAATTGAAAAGAAAGCAATTTCCGATTCGACTTAGCTTTGCAATGACAATCAATAAAGCTCATGGACAGACTATTCCAAGTGTTGGCATTTATCTGCCTGATTCGGTATTCTCCCATGGACAACTTTACGTGGCACTTTCTAGAGGTACATCACGTGGTAATACAAAGGTATTAGTGACCCCTGTCAAGAAATTTAATCGAGATGGAGTCTACACATCAAATGTGGTGTATCAAGAAGTTTTGTGTGATTATTAAGGTACAATCATATAGTTCGCATTACGCATAAGTTACAATGCTTTATCTTTCATAACTATCAACCTTTTATTATTTGCAGGATGTAATTACAAACAGACCGTTCAAGTGAAACATTATCATATTTGGATATTTTGGATGCATAAAATGACAGATGCTTGTATTTTTTTATCACAAATATATTTGATCATATTTTTGTCTGTAACCATATGGTTTTTATGATATTTGACTGACATTGAAACTTAAGGTATTTCTCTTTTATGTTATTTAAAGATATTATTCATCATCGTCATCTATTAAATGAACAAGAAATCGGAAAAAATATTTGTCGCCGTCGCCGCTTTGCGCGGGTACCATACTAGTATAACAATAATAAAGCAATGATTGGAATGAATATGAAACCTGATACTTGAAAGAATATTAACTCTCACTACTAGAAAAACTGCAAACTGCAGCGATTTTTTTAGCAACGATGCATGTGTCGTTGCTAATATCTTCAATTAGCAACGAAATCAGCAACGAAATGAACAAAAAGTTATTATATTATGTTAGCAACGAATTGTCGTTGCTAGATTTGTCACTAATCAGCAAAAATAGGAGGGAAAAATTCCCGCTAGGTTTTTGCAACAAAATTTCTAGCAAAAGTCGTTGCTAAATTTGACAAAAATAATTAGCAACGACTATATGTCGTTGCTAAATATTTTATAAGCATTTAACAACTATTTATTAACTTTAGCAAAAAGGGGGGGTTAAAGACCACTCAATAAAAAAATATCTTAAATATTTTTTTTTTAATTTTAATATAGTTGAGATTTATTGAACTTGAGTTATGTAAAAGTTGGAGGAAAAAACCTACTTTATTTTAGCAACTATATTTGGTTGTTGGTATATATCCGGATATTGGAGGGAAATTTCCCGCTCAAAGTAGCAACGATATTTAGTCGTTGCTAATATATATTTTTAAAAAAATTCAAGTGGCAACAACTTTTTATTTTTTAACGATTATAACAACATTATTTATTTTTTTTATCATTAATGGTAACAACTTTTATATTTTCTATCATTTATTAAAAAGTTTAAAAATGTAAAAATTGATATTATTAATTATAAAAATTAATATTATTAATAATATAAAATATTAATATTGTAAGAATTTACCATAAACACTTTTTTATTAAAAATAAATTTTCAAAAATGTAAATTAGCAATATTACCTTCATATCACCAAACAAACCATGTATGTCTGCAATGTAAAAAACCCTACGTGCGCCTCCGCCTCCTTTCCCCTTAGTGTGTGTGCGTCCCCTCTGGCCTCTGCCCATGGACATCTTGTCGCCGCCTCCTTTGCCCCCGGAGATCTCGCCATCGCCGCCGTCTAGCAACAATCTCGCCTCCGCCTCCTTTCCCCTTAGTCATCGTGCGTCGCCTATGCGCTCTGCCCCTGGACATCTTACCACCGCCTCCTTTGCCCCCGGAGATCTCGCCGTCGCCGCCGTCTAACAACAATCTCGCCGTTCGGTATTCTCTCTCTTTCTCCCTCTCCCTCTCCCTCTCACTGTCGCTTTCTCCCTCTCCAATCGATATTGAAATCGATTTTAATGTTTCTGAAATTGATTTTTTTCTTCATTTTGTAAGCTTGTATGTTGTTGTTTTTGTATACAAATCGAAGATGGATACTACTTAGGTTTTTAATCGTATAATCTGCAATTTTTTGTATATAAAATGAAACTGTGCATTTTTTATACAATGTGTATGTTTGTATAATCGAAGTTGTGTATTTTCCGTATAATGTGCATTCTTTTGTATATATAGTTTGAGGTGATGTGTAGATGTTGTTTCTGATTTTGTTTACATATCAAAAATTTTCTTTCTTTCAAAAAAAGCGATTTTTGAGTCTTGGGGGTTTGACTAATATGGATACCACTTAGGTTTGTAATTGTAAAATATAGGGTAATTAGTTAACATTAGCTTTCAAGTTTCAAGTTGTCAAATTTGATGGACTGATGAGTTTATGTTACAATTTGTCAAATTTTGATGTACTCATACGTTTATGTTAAATTTTCATGTTTCAAGAAGTTTTGTGATTCATTGATAGGTTTAAGTTAAATTATATTAAATTTTGATCTATGAAAGTGGGTGATAACTTATTGATAGGATGATGAGTTAGTTATATGTGTGTGTATACAATATATAATCTTTTTCTTCTTAAGCTCCACCTACAGTAAGTAGAGTAACAATGACTTACATGTTAGATAGTGGGTGATAACTTATTGATGGAATGATGATTTATGTATATGTGTGTGTATATATATATTCAATACATATTCTTTTTTTCTTGAGCTCCTCCAACCATCACCTTTCACAACAAGAATAACAATGCCTTATGTAATAAAAAAGTAAGTTGTATATTGTAAAATATCATCTAGTGATTCTCAATTGATGCAGAAGTATGTCGGATGATCGTAGTTGGATGGAACGTCGAATTGAGTATCATGGTTGTTCAATTACAAAAGAATTTAGAGTTTGTGTTGAGAAGTTTTTGGATTTCGCATATAGTCATCCACGATTTGTAACTTGTACCATTATTAAATGTCCTTGCGTCAAGTGCGATTTATTAAAGTTTCAAGATAGGGTAACGGTTACAGTACACCTTTACCGGTGGGGTTTTCGAAGTTTCTATAAGACTTGGTTTGCACATGGGGAATCTTTAGTACCTGAGGCACATGAAAATCATTCCACAAATGATGATGTGCAACGGGCGACTGAGAACCATTATAGAGATATGGTGATTGATGTCGTTGGCCCTGAACTAAGGCATAATTCCACGACGGAAGTGCCGAACCCTGAAGCAGCAAAGTTTTTTGAATTGCTACACCATCCTGAAGAGCCATTATGGGATGGTTGTGAGAACCATACAAGGTTGTTAGCAGTGTCTCAATTAATGAATTGCAAATCAGAGTATAACATGAGTGAAAGTTGTTATACTCATGTTACTTCATTAGTGAAGAGCATGTTGCCTGAGGATGCAGTATTGCCTGATGACTTTTATCAATCAAAAAAAATGTTGAAAAAGTTGATACTCTCATATGAGAAGATTCATGCATGTCCCAATGACTGTATGTTATATTGGAGGGAATATGGAGACAAGAGAGAGTGCATAGTTTATGGTCATCCTCGGTTTAAACATGGAAAAAAAGGCACCGAAAAACATCATGAAGTCCCTTTCAAGGCGTTACGCTATTTGCCACTTACACCTAGGCTTCAAAGACTTTTCATGTCAAAGAAGACAACAGAATACATGTCTTGGCATAAACAAAATCGTCGCCGAGAAGGTATACTTAATCACCCCTCTGATGGAGAAGCATGGAAACATATCGATCGTATGTATCCTTCTTTTGCTGCAGATGGACGAAATGTTCAGTTGGGGCTCTCTACAAATGGTTTTAATCCTTTTGGACATTCAAGTATACCATATTCATGTTGGCCGGTATTTGTAACACCATACAATCTTCCACCTTAGATGTGCATGAAAGAGGCTGTCTTATTTCTATCTTTGATCATTCCTGGTCCACATAGTCCGGGGAAGAACATAGATATATACTTGAGACCACTAATTAAAGAATTAAAGGTGCTTTGGGATGTTGGTGTTACCACATATGATGTCTTTAAAGAACAAAACTTTCAAATGAGAGCTATTCTGTTATGGACTATCAATGATTTTCCTGCCTATGGCATGCTATCTGGTTGGAGCACTCATGGGAAAATGTCATGTCCGTATTGTATGAAGAACACCAAGACATTTTTTCTTTCAAATGGTGGGAAACCAAGCTTTTTTGATTGTCATCGGCAGTTTTTACCTGATAATCATCCGTACAGAAAAGATAAAGATAATTTTTTAGTCGGTAGGGTGGAATATAATGATCCTCCACCTCGTTTAGCTGGAGAAACCTTGTTATACCGACTAAATCAGTTTTTTCAAATCACTTTTGGGAAAACGGTGGGAGCTCACAAATGGTCAGGTTATGGCACAAATCATAATTGGACAAAGAAGGGAATCTTTTGGGAGCTACCTTATTGGAGTACTAATCTAATACGACATAAGTTAGATGTAATGCACATTGAGAAAAATGTCTTTGAAAATATATTCAATACAGTGATGGATGTGAAAGGGAAGACGAAAGATAATGTTAAGTCTCGACAAGATATAAAACAATATTGTAAAAGACCTAACTTGAATCTATTTGAGCAAGGAGGTAAATTAATGAAGCCAAAAGCACAATTCACATTGTCAAGGCCACAAGTAAAGACAATATGTGAATGGATCAAGCAGCTAAAGTTTCCGGATGGGTATGCCTCGAATATTTCAAGATGTGTGAACTTGGAAGAATGTAGGTTGTATGGGCTCAAAAGTCATGATTGTCATGTGTTCATGCAACGATTAATGTCGATTGCTTTTCGAGAAATGTTACCCAAGTCTATATGGGATGTGTTGACCGAGTTATGTCATTTTTTTCGAGACATATGTTCAATTGAAATGCATGTGGAACATCTAGAGACATTGGAGAAAAACATAGTGGAAACCTTGTGCAAGCTAGAGAAGATATTTCCACCAAGTTTTTTCGATTCGATGGAGCATTTACCAATTCATTTAGCATATGAAGCTAAAGTGTGTGGGCCTGTGCAATATCGATGGATGTATCCTTTTGAGAGGTACTTGATTGATTAAAGCTTTGTTTATTCAATAACGTGTATTAGATTTTGTTCTTGTTTATCTCATATAGGATATCTTTAGGTGTATGATGAACTTGAAGAGAAAAGTTCGATATAGAGCATGCATTGAAGGTTCAATATGTGAGGCATATCTCATTCAAGAAACGTCAACCTTCTGCTCGCTCTTTTTTGAACCTCATGTTCAAACAAAATTAAATCGTATTCCAGGGAATGATGATGGGGGCTGTATGGGTGATAGTAACAAACTTCATATCTTTAGTCATCCTTGTCGACCATTTGGAAAATCAACTGAGAGATTATTGGATGAAAATGAGTACAAAGCTGCAGAACGATATGTTCTTTTAAATTGTGAAGAGATTGTGTCATTTGTGAAGCAAGATTCTCAACATGAGTTGCTTACACATATGCATATGTTTTATTACAAATTAAGACAACTCTTGATGCAGAGAATTTGATGATTTGATGCTCACCAATAATCCAAATATTTCTGATGGAGAACTCGACAAGTTACGTGACTCTGAGTTTCCTAAATGGGTTAAAAAAGGTGAGTTTTTATTTCTAACGTCAAATAATATGTTGATCCATATTATTTATATATTGTTCTTGACAGGTTTGTCAAGAAATAACGGTTGATGGTGTACGTGATCTTTGCAATGGCCCCAGAAAATATGCAACATGCTATAGTAGTTGTTTTGTCAATGGTTACAAGTTTCATACAAAGGACTATAGTGAGCACAAGACAACAATAAATAGTGGTGTATGCATAAAAGGGAGCTGTTACAATGATTTTGAGAAGGATTATTATGGAGTACTAGTTGATGTTATCCAATTGCATTATGTTGGGAGAAACAGAGTTACATTGTTTAAATGTCATTGGTATGATAGTGAAAAAGGTGTTAAGGTTGATAGTAAGCATGGTCTAGTAGATATCAACTCAAAGTCAACACTTGCTGGGAATGATCCATTCGTGTTAGCAGAACAAGCTCAACAAGTTTATTACACTACTTATCCTGGTAGAAAGAGAAAAGTGAGTGGTGGGCAGTCTGTAAACCAAAGCAAGGAGCACATATAATGTCACTTTTAACGTTGTGCACGATGATGATGTGACGACAGAAGAATTTTACCAAGAAGACGAAATGGCTCCTCCAACCATAGTGGAAGTAGACGTTGATTTGGATCAAGTTGTTTCTTTATGGTCAAATGAAGTTGAAGAAGTGACACATGATCACACAAATGATACATCTACACATGAGTTGGATGTTGAAGATGGAGAAAGTTTAGAAGGGGAAGACATTGATGAAGACGAAGATGATTTTGAATTATCTAGCAGTGATAATGAGTGACATTATTTATTTAAAATTTTGACATCTAATGTTTCTTATCTAGACTAATGATATTACCATGTATGCTTTTTTATTAATCTACATGACTTGTTTTCTGGGAGATACGGGTGATTAACTATTTTCAATGTTTTTTCAATGCAGTTTTACTAATTATCTTGATTTACTATTGTTGATCCATTTGCAAAAAATTTACCATCATTACCTTACTTTCTAATAATATTTTTACAATTCTTACTTGACAGATGGTTGGAGGAGCTCAATATCAAGGAAGTCGAGGTAGGGGTGTTCGTCGAATGACAAAGCGTGGTAAGAAAACACCTTATCCACCACCTCCAATACCACATTCCCAATCACCAACACCTGATTTGACATCACCTGCAACAACACTACCCGATTCCCAAGAACATGTCGATGTTGATGCAAGTTGTACACATCCTAATAGCACATGTACATTATACTATCTTTTTTTGTATTTAAATTTGATTTATTTTGTGTTACTCATAATATTAAAACACATGCATATATATAGATCAAGGCTCAGGTATTCAACAAACGGAAAGTAGGGGAGCCTATTTGAGTAAAAATATCCCAAGGAATGCGTCTGAGAGAAAAGTAATACATATTATCAAAGGTTTCAAGTAAGTTGAAAACATATCATTAGAATCTATAACTTCATTATAATTCTTTGATAATCTCATGCTTACACTTGTTTAGCTACGAGGAGCAAGATGTTGTTCGAACGATCACCAAGAATTTTAAGGCTCACTTTTGTGGGAATCAAACACAATGGCATCTGCTTGATAGGGGTCTGGTGGAAAAAATGTACAAAAGCTTTGAGGTGATTACATTTAATACATATAATGGTATTGACTTTCCATGAGATAATTAAAATTCTTAAAACTTTGATTGATCAACCATATCTTTTTAGGATTTACAAAGGGACAACCCATCCATTATATTTTAGGAGATAATTAAAATTCTTTAATTCTTTAATAATCTCATATTTTAATTTCTTGTCCTTTGTAGGACCGGTATCAGTACGAGGGAACAGTGGATGCTAATTATGCTAGGACTGTTTGGGAAGAAAGATCCAAAATAAGATTTCGAGGTTTATCGAAGTTAGTTAGGGACAATTGCAAAAGGAAATCAGGTAGTCAAAATATAGATTGGAAAGAATATTGTCCTAAATTTGTACACCAAGAGGATTGGGATGATATCCTCAAGACTTGGCTTTCAGACAAGTGGAAAAGGCAGTCAGCTGCAGGTATTGAAAATCGGAAAAAGGTTCCTGGGATTGAATAAGGTAGTTCCCCATATGTTAGACACACAGGGGGTTCCAAAAACTTTGGGATGCACCGTGCCCAACTGGTACGTACATGTACATTTCAATATATTTGCAAATTGATTAAGTATTTGATGAAATACAACTTGTGGTCTATATTGGTTATTGAATAGTTTATATACAATAGTTTATCTGCTGGTTGCTGTTTCTGTAACCTTTGACAGCGCACACACACACACATACTAATTAATTGATGGCTTTCGGCTTATGGTTTCTTTTTAACCCAATTGATGGCTTAATTTTTAAATCTTTTGGTAGGACTTTATACTTAGCTAAATTTATGTGTTATTATTATAGATATGTCGGTATGTTAAGATTGTTGAGTTTTTAAAAATTTCTCTCATCTATTGTGTGTGTGTGTGTGTGTGCACGCATGCGTGTATATGGGTTATAAAGGACAAGGCTGCACTTTCTGTTTTGGCACTTTCTTATATATATATGTTGCATCTGATTTATTTTGACACTTTTTGCTGCACACACACTGCACATATCAGTTTTTATGTATCGAAAAGGAAAGGTTTCGGTAATGTGTTTATGTGGGTTTCGGTATTGGGTTTTATGCAAAAGAAAAGGATAGAAATTGTGAAGACCACCCCTTGCGGGGCAATCCTCACGAGTCTAGGTCCCACATCACGCAATACGATATCAATCAAACTAAGATAGAGTAATTAATTGCGGAATTATAAATTACAGTACAAATTATATTAGGATTTAAGTTTAATACAGTTTAGGATTTTCAAATTAAACTTATAAAGGGTACCATCTAATCTATTCATTACATCATAGAATAATATCAAATCTACCCAAAACCACTACATTTGCTGTCTTCCAATGAGTACCGAAAAGTTTTGTTGTGTAGTGGTCAATAGAAACTTCTGACTTGATCTTTAATAGACCTAAGAGCTAGGTCCGGCAGATGACTTTCCTTTATCTTTTCCTGTAAAAATGTCAAGTAGCAACTGTAAGCAAATCTTAGTGAGTAAATAGATTTTCAAATTAACATGCATGTCAAGCGGATCATTAGTCTAGCGTGATATGTCTTGGCTGCCGCTACAGCCCTCATGATTGAGACATAGAAGTCATAGAATCGGATGATGCTCAGGCCACGCTCACGCTTAAATCGTGGGGATCAGCCACATACTGGGCTAGCTACCAGTAAATCAACGTGGCGGAACATCGGAGGTCATTACCAAGTTCAAAAGAACTGGTGAAATAGCCAGGTCTAGAACAATAGACCAATCAAGGCTAATCAAGCTGAATCATTATGTCAAGTCTATGCAATGATGAAGCATACGTAATCAAGTCATGATAGCAATAATCTCAAAGCAATGTCAGGAATGAACTGTGAATGTAATATCATATGAAGTGATAAGTCAAATAGCTATCATGATCCACTGGGCAACACCGAACCATAGTGTGCACAGGTCACAATCCAGCTGATAATATGAATGTCAATTTAATCTAGCATCAACAATATGTCTCAACCGGAACTTCAAGCATGTTAAATCTGAATATCTATAACTCACAGATCTGGGGTCTTTATCAAACAGATGTAAAATCTGCCACCTGAGTTATCTCAGGATTTTATCTTTGTCAATCTGTTCTGTCAATTCAAGTCTTTGACCCGCTTTAAATCTTTTAAATCTTTGTCTCTATGTTCAGAATTTCACTGAACCTGTCCAGAATTATAATATCAATATCATGTCAATTTCATCATCTTTTAGTCTTTAAAATCTTTAATTCTATCTGATTCTGATAACTGATAATCTTATCAATCTTTCATTTATTTATATTCTTTCTTTCATTAAATTCTCAAAAGCTTTCTATATATATATATATATATATATATATATATATATATATATATATATATATATATATATATATATATATATATATATATATATACACATATAAAACTATAAGTATATGCATATAATCATTTATTTAATTAAAATATCAAAATATATAGAATTCGGATCAGCCCGGATTCGGACCTATCCGGATTGGGGATCCGGATTCAGTCCATCATCCGAAGTGGTAACAGATTCGGACCAACATCCATCCGGATTCGGATTTGGGACCGAATTAGGAGCCATCCGAAAACATGTTAATCCGAATTGGGACATATGATCCAAAGTTGGTCATCCGAAATATGGGATCCGAAATGGGACACCATCCGAATTCGGATCCCATACTTAGTAATTTTCCCAGAAATGTTCTTCATGTTCTTCATATATTCATACGGATTTTTATCAGATTTTACTAAACTTCTTTTTAATCAACATGCAATTTAATATTATGTTATATTACTATTATTAGGTTGTTTTTATACTAATTTCCCTATCAATAACACACTAATATGATCAAGATCATCCAAAATATGTTATTTTTGCCAAGAACACATATTTTACAAAAATTCCGATTTCTTCAATATTTGGACAATCTGATCACAGATTTTTGTTTCTGTTACATTTATTAACTTAAATTCATCATATTCTATCATAATTTTATACATGCAAATCATAATTTTCATGTTCTTAATTCTTTGGTTTCGTTTCTTAGTAAAACCGAACCAATTACTCATAATTTATGAAAAATAATCAAAATTACCTCTAAATCTTGTATGTTTGTTGTTGATTGTTGCTAATTGTAACTCCTCCTTGTCTTGAATCTTGAATTAATTGCAAATCAATGGGATTTTTGTTGATTTTGTGAAAGAAGCCGTAGGCTAAGAGAGATGTTAGAGAGAGAGAAATTTTGTTTTAATGATGTTAAATGACCACTAAGTTGGTTTTTATATTACATTTATCTATTTGTGTATTTAACCCACTAAACTTTTGTATTTTACATCTCTTTATTTTAATCATTTTTAATAATTCATAATCCAAATAACATTTATACATTTAAATTAAATTTTCATTAATCAAATAAATTACAAAATAAATAATGTAATAAAATTACATTATTGTCTCAAAATCAGATAATTAGGTTCAAGCAAAAAGTTAGGTTGTTACAGAATGGGCTCCACCACGCACAAACTTCGTCCCCGAAGTTAGCTATGTTCGAATAGACTGGGATATGTTGCTTTCATAACATCTCTCGATTCCCAAGACTGATGCGAACCTTTGTGGTGTTTCCACTGGACGAGCATCATCTGTATTTCTTTATTGCGAAGCTTTTTGGTCTTCGAGTCCAGAATACGTTCTGGCTCTTCAACCACTCGAAGCTTCTCATCAGTTTGCAGGTTAACGTGTGGTATTTTAACTTCTCTTTCGTCAGCTAATCTCTTTCTCAGATGACTGACATGGAATACAGGATGTATTCCAGATAGATCCGCTGGCAGTTCAAGTCGATAAGATTGATTTCCTATCTTTTCGACAATCTTGAACGGGCCGATGAATCTTGGAGCTAGCTTATTTCGCTTTATGAATCTCACCACATTCTTCATTGGGGATACTTTCAGCATCACCCAATCGTTAACCGCAAAACTGATTGATCTGTGCCGGTTATCATAGTATGACTTCTGCCTGCTTTGAGCTTCAAGAATATTCCTTCTAACAAGTTGAATCTTCTCATGAGTCAACTGTAGAAGGGCAGGTCCTGCTATTGGCGATTCACCTGTTTCGCGCCAACAGGTTGTAGTTCTGCACTTTCTTCCATATAGAGCTTCAAAAGGAGCCATCTTGATTGTAGAATGATAACTGTTGTTGTATGAGAATTCGACCAACGGCAAGTGGTCATCCCAGTTACCACCTAGATCAAGAACACAGGCACGAAGCATATCTTCGAGAGTAAGGATAGTAGGCTCACTCCGGCCATCTGCATTAGGATGATAAGTAGTACTCATAGAGATCCGAGTACCCATCCTGTTTTGTAGAGCTTGCCAGAATCTACATGTGAAACGACTATCACGATCAGATACGATCGACTTTGGCACACCGTGACGAGAAATGATTTCAGTGATGTATATCTGTGCCAATCTATCAAGGGAGTATGTCTCCTTCATCGGTATGAAATGAGCTGACTTCGTTAATCGGTCCACGACTACCCAGATGGAGTCGTGCTGTCTCTTGGTTTTCGGCAGCTTCGTGATGAAATCCATAGTTATATGCTCCCACTTCCACTCAGGAACTGGCAGTGGTTGCATATCCCCGAAGGGCTTCTGATGTTCTGCCTTTACCATCTGACAGACTCTGCGGCTTTCAACACATTTTCCGATGTCTTTCTTCATTCCTGGCCACCAATAATCGGCTTTTAGATCAAAATACATCTTTGACTGCCAGGATGAACAGATAATTTGGACTTGTGAGCTTCCGAGAGAAGAGTGCTACGGATCGAACCATACTTAGGGATCCAGATTCGCTTTCCCTTGAGACAATGAAGTCCCAAATGATTCAGAGTTAGAAATTGTAGCTGCCCTTTAAGATTTTCAGAACAGAAATTCTCTTCTTTCAATGCTTCAGCTTGAGCAACTCGGATGTCTTCAATAAGATCAGAAGAGAATATAACCGGAGTTAGGGCATAGCAGCACTTTTCTGGATAAACATTTCTACTCAAAGCATCCGCGACAACATTAGCTTTGCCTGGATGATATAGGATCTCGCAATCATAGTCCTTAATAAGCTCCAAGGAACGATGCTGTTTCATGTTTAGATCCTTTTGAGTGAAAAGATGTTTGAGACTTTTGTGATCGGTGTAAAGCTGACACCGAGTCCCATAAAGATAGTGACGCCAGATTTTCAAAGCAAAGGTAACGGCAGCCAACTCAAGATCATGAGTTGGTGCACTTTTCTCGTAATCTTTTAATTGCCTTGAAGCATAGGCAATAACCTTTCCTCTTTGCATGAGAAGACATCCTAAGCCAGTACCAGATGCGTCGATGTAAACAACGAAATCATCATTGCCTTCGGGCAAGGCTAGGATCGGCGCTTGAATCAGTTTCTGCTTCAACGTTTCAAATGCCTCTTGCTGTTTATCTGCCCATACGAAAGGTGTATTCTTTCGTGTTAGCATCGTAAGTGGCACAGCAATCTTCGAGAAGTCCTTTATGAATCGCCGATAATAACCGGCCAATCCAAGGAAACTTCAGATCTCAGAGGCATTTCGAGGCGTTTGCCATTTTTGAACTGACTCGACTTTAGAAGGATTGACGGAAATCCCTTTGCCAGAAACAACATGGCCAAGGAATTGAATCTATAAAAGCAACAAAGTAGAATTTCAAGTTTTGTTCAATCAAAGAACGCTTAAGGAATAGCTCAAGACAATGTAAAGTTATACCTGTCTGAGTCAGAATTCGCACTTAGAAAATTTTGCATAGAGTCTTTCTTTTCTTAGTAACTCTAGCAATTGCCGCAAATGAATAGAATGGTCAGCCTCCGTTTTGGAGTAAATCAGAATATCGTCTATGAATACGATAACTGACTTATCCAGCATCGGTCTGCACACGCGATTCATGAGGTCCATGAACGCCGCTGGTGCATTTGTCAAGCCAAACGGCATTACAAGAAATTCGTAATGGCCGTATCTTGTTCGGAAGGCTGTCTTGGGAACATCCTCATCTCTGACTTTTAATTGATGATACCCAGAACGAAGATCGATTTTCGAGAAGTAGCTGGCTCCTTGTAGCTGATCAAATAGATCATCGATTCTGGGCAGATGATACTTATTCTTTATTGTGACTTTGTTCAACTCGCGGTAGTCGATGCACATACGGAAAGTTCCGTCTTTCTTTTTGACAAATAAGACAGGTGCACCCCACGGAGATGAACTCGGTCGGATAAACACCTTTTCCAACAGCTTTTGCAACAGCTTTGACATTTCCTGCATTTCTGCAGGTGCAAGTCTGTAAGGAGCTTTTGCAATGGGAGCTGCACCAGGAACTAAGTCAATGCCGAATTCGACTTGACGTTCTGGTGGCACTCCGGAAATATCATCGGGAAAGACGTCTGGAAACTCGCAGACGATAGGAATGTCAGCTAAGGTTTTCTTTTCAGAGTTTGATTCAGAAGAGACGTAGCACAGGTAAGATTCGTGACCCTTAGACAAACATTTGTGAGCTTTCTCTACAGAAATGAAGCAGTGAGCACCTTTTCTTTTCTCTCCTTTGATCTTCAATACTCGGCCGTCTGAGGACTTGATTCTGATGACGGTTGCATACGATCGTTGCTTCGTTGTTCGTTAGCCAGTCCATGCCGATGATAACGTCAAATTCTTTTAGCGGAATCGGTATAAGATCAAGGTTGAATACAATATTATTTACGAGCAGAGTGCAGTTTCGGTAGACAGAATCAGCCATAACATAGCTGTTACTGGCCGTCTCAATATCAATCACGACAGGAAGCTTCGATGGAGACTTATATAATCTTTGTGCAAAAGATGTTGATATGAAAGAACGACTCGCGCCGGAATCAAATAATACTCGGGCAGGAATGGATTTAAGTACAAACATACCCGTAACTACATCAGGGGTTTCCTTTGCTTCTTCAGCCGTTATCTGAAACGCACGCGTCCTTGCTGTCGGAGTTGCATCAGAACTTTTCACTGTAGAACCTCCCGCTGATGATTGCGACTGATATCGTTGCCCGCTGCGACACTGATACATAAAGTGTCCTCTTTTCCCGCATTTTGCACATCCACGTCCCTGCTGTGGGCATTGTTCACTGCTGTGACCGATCATGTTGCACGCAAAACAAGTAACATCCTCTGGGTTGCACAATCCCATGTGTGACTTTCTGCATCTCTTGCAGAATCGCGGCTCGTTCGTTAGTGAATACGCTTGGGCTTTCGAATGCGAACTGTACTGTTGAGATTGCTGGGGTTGTGATTTACTTGGCTTGAAGAATCTGCCAAATCTCTGTTTCTTCGGAGGAGATGGATTCGTCGGGTTAGTCGTTGGAGCGTAAAGCTGATCACCATATTCTAAATAACCTCGCTCGATCTGTCTAGCTGCTTCTACCATTTCCAAGTAAGATTTGTATTTGATCGCACTCATCGGATGTCGATATTTAGGATTTAGTCCTACGCGAAATCTATTCATCTTTCTCTCCTCGGTAGCTACTTGATACGAAGAATAGCCGCATAACCTTGAGAATTCATGCTCGTATTCATCAACTGTCTTTGTTCCCTGAGTCAGTTGCATCAATTGGACTTCCATCTTGTCTCGCTGGTCGACTGGACAGTACTTTGCGTTAAACATATCGAGAAACTGCTCCCATTCCAAAGTCTGAATCACCTCCTCTCCATAGATACTCCTCTGAGTCTTCCACCAAGCTCGGGCAGCACCGACAAATAACGCGGACGCATAACTCACTTTCTTGGAGTCTAAGCAATCAGAAATCCGGAAGATTTCTTCAGTGTGGCTAATCCAATCCATCGCCTGAATCGGATTAACTGTTCCTTCAAAATTCAAAGCACCACTAGCTTTGAAATCTTTAAACTTGCAGCCTTTTGGCTGAGCAATTTGGGTTTCAGGATTTGTGTTATCAGAATCAGATTCGTCATTATTCTGGACTTGTTTATCTTTTCTCTTATTTTTCTTATCTTCACGTCTTTTAGCTTTGGCCTCTTCTCTGGCCTGAAACTGTTCTTGCATTGTCTTATTTTGTTGTTCTGAGTGTTGGGCTAAAAGTTGTTGCATCATTTCGAACATTTGTTGTGGGGTCATGTTGTTTGGTATGTCACCTGATCCTGACATCTTTTTCTGAAAATTAAAATCAATTAACTATCAGTTTATAGACTTAGATCTATGTACCCTTTTTCCCATCCTAATAGTCTGTACATCCTATCTCAGTTCAAACCACCTAAATGATTGATACATATGTATTGCTTCAGTTTGAGACCAAGTATACTTACGTAATACTTGATTCACTCAAACTACGGGGTCTAATACCATCCTGTGAAGACCACCCCTCGCGGGGCAATCCTCACGAGTCTAGGTCCCAAATCACGCAATACGATATCAATCAAACTAAGATAGAGTAATTAATTGCGGAATTATAAATTACAGTACAAATTATATTAGGATTTAAGTTTAATACAGTTTAGGATTTTCAAATTAAACTTATAAAGGGTACCATCTAATCTATTCATTACATCATAGAATAATATCAAATCTACCCAAAACCACTACATTTGCTGTCTTCCAATTAGTACCGAAAAGTTTTGTTGTGTAGTGGTCAATAGAAACTTCTGACTTGATCTTTAATAGACCTAAGAGCTAGGTCCGGCAGATGACTTTCCTTTATCTTTTCCTGTAAAAATGTCAAGTAGCAACTGTAAGCAAAGCTTAGTGAGTAAATAGATTTTCAAATTAACATGCATGTCAAGCGGATCATTAGTCTAGCGTGATATGTCTTGGCTGCCGCTACAGCCCTCATGATTGAGACATAGAAGTCATAGAATCGGATGATGCTCAGGCCACGCTCACGCTTAAATCATGGGGATCAGCCACATACTGGGCTAGCTACCAGTAAATCAACGTGGCGGAACATCGGAGGTCATTACCAAGTTCATAAGAACTGGTGAAATAGCCAGGTCTAGAACAATAGACCAATCAAGGCTAATCAAGCTGAATCATTATGTCAAGTCTATGCAATGATGAAGCATACGTAATCAAGTCATGATAGCAATAATCTCAAAGCAATGTCAGGAATGAACTGTGAATGCAATATCATATGAAGTGATAAGTCAAATAGCTATCATGATCCACTGGGCAACACCGAACCATAGTGTGCACAGGTCACAATCCAGCTGATAATATGAATGTCAATTTAATCTAGCATCAACAATATGTCTCAACCGGAACTTCAAGCATGTTAAATCTGAATATCTATAACTCACAAATCTGGGGGTCTTTATCAAACAGATGTAAAATCTGCCACCTGAGTTATCTCAGGATTTTATCTTTGTCAATCTGTTCTGTCAATTCAAGTCTTTGACCCGCTTTAAATCTTTTAAATCTTTGTCTCTATGTTCAGAATTTCACTGAACCTGTCCAGAATTGTAATATCAATATCATGTCAATTTCATCATCTTTTAGTCTTTAAAATCTTTAATTCTATCTGATTCTGATAACTGATAATCTTATCAATCTTTCATTTATTTATATTCTTTGTTTCATTAAATTCTCAAAAGCTTTCTATATATATATATATATATATATATATATATATATATATATATATATATATATATATATATATATATATATATATATAACCATAAGTATATGCATATAATCATTTATTTAATTAAAATTTCAAAATATATAGAATTCGGATCAGCCCGGATTCGGACCTATCCGGATTGGGGATCCGGATTCGGTCCATCATCCGAAGTGGTAACAGATTCGGACCAACATCCATCCGGATTCGGATTTGGGACCGAATTAGGAGCCATCCGAAAACATGTTAATCCGAATTGGGACATATGATCCAAAGTTGGTCATCCGAAATATGGGATCCGAAATGGGACACCATCCGAATTCGGATCCACACTTAGTAATTTTCCCAGAAATGTTCTTCATGTTCTTCATATATTCATACGGATTTTTATCAGATTTTACTAAACTTCTTTTTAATCAACATGCAATTTAATATTATGTTATATTACTATTATTAGGTTGTTTTTATACTAATTTCCCTATCAATAACACACTAATATGATCAAGATCATCCAAAATATGTTATTTTTTCCAAGAACACATATTTTACAAAAATTCCGATTTCTTCAATATTTGGACAATCTGATCACAGATTTTTGTTTCTTGTTACATTTATTAACTTAAATTCATCATATTCTATCATAATTTTATACATGCAAATCATAATTTTCATGTTCTTAATTCTTTGGTTTCGGTTCTTAGTAAAACCGAACCAATTACTCATAATTTATGAAAAATAATCAATATTACCTCTAAATCTTGTATGTTTGTTGTTGATTGTTGCTAATTGTAACTCCTCCTTGTCTTGAATCTTGAATTAATTGCAAATCAATGGGATTTTTGTTGATTTTGTGAAAGAAGCCGTAGGCTTAGAGAGATGTTAGAGAGAGAGAAATTTTGTTTTAATGATGTTAAATGACCACTAAGTTGGTTTTTATATTACATTTATCTATTTGTGTATTTAACTCACTAAACTTTTGTATTTTACATCTCTTTATTTTAATCATTTTTAATAATTCATAATCCAAATAACATTTATACATTTAAATTAAATTTTCATTAATCAAATAAATTACAAAATAAATAATGTAATAAAATTACATTATTGTCTCAAAATCAGATAATTAGGTTCAAGCAAAAAGTTAGGTTGTTACAGAAATGGACTGTTGTTTCTGTTTTGTTTTTTACAGCCATATCCGAGACACATTAAAGAAAAGAGGGAAAAGAATAAGAAGTAAAATAAAAGGTTGTTGGAATTTGTTTCGGTGCACACACATCACACTTATGTTTATGGATATGAATTAGAGGTTTAGAAGGGCTGCTGTTCTGGTGATGAAAACATCCGAGATTCACACAAGTTGTGAATCTTGGTTCCCCCTTTTTCATGCAAACACACACCACACGCAACTGCACTTTTATCTTTGGTTTTTCTTTTTTTTACAGCAGCTCCAGCGGCAAAGCAAAGGAATTAAAGGTCATTTTAGTACATTATTGAGTTTTTATACTTAGCTAATTTTATGTGTTATTATTATAGATATGTATGTATGTTAAAATTGTTGAGTTTTTAAAAATTTCTCTCATCTATCTTAATTAATTGATGGCTTTCGGCTTATGGTTTCTTTTTAACCCAATTGATGGCTTAATTTTTAAATCTTTTGGTAGGACTTTATACTTAGCTAAGTTTCTCTATACATGTCATTCTTGGCCTTTCATTTTAATCAAAGTGAAATAACACATTATTGGGTTCTTTTCTTACATGTGTAGGAGGCTAATGCTGGCAGAGAGCTTTCAGAAATTGAGTTTTTTGAGAAGATGCATAAAAAACAAAAGGGAAACGGTGAATGGTGCGATACAAAATCTGAAAAAGTTGTCAATGCATACAAGGAGATAATTAAACAAAATCACGTATTAGAGCCTTATGAGAACGAGGATGCCGACGGTGCTGATCAACTTTCCAATGTTCCATTTGACCCAAAAGCATGGATAAAGGCAACTGGTGTACCCAAACAAAATAAGGTGTATGGTTTTGGGCTTACACAAGAAGCAGAAGTAATATGCGCCCAGTTGAATTCTCCAACTTCAGCAAAACGAGCTCGTGTATACCCTTCAACTCCTGTCGACATGGAAGCTAGGATTGAATCAGAAGTCAATGCTAGAGTAGAGAGCCGGTTGGAAGCATTCAAGGCTGAGATGATGCGACAAATGCAAGAACAAGTGAAACAGATGATGAATTCTCAACAAACTAGCTCGACTACTAGCGATACGTTTGGTCTTGGCGAGGACAACCCTTGAGGATACGAACGATGGTATATGGTACTAACTTTTTGGTAGCTTATAAACACTAGCTACGAATTCCATGATTGGATGTACTACTAATTTTTTGGGTAGCTTAATAGTGTTTTTGGAACCGACAAACACTAGCTACATATTGCATGGTCTATTTGATAGATGACCATGTATAGGTTAATTTATGTATGGATTGTGGTTGGTACTTGGTAGTGCCAAACTTACAATATGCTATTGGTATGTGTATGAAATTATGATTGCAACTAGGATTGTGTGAATGAATTATCATTATAAACAGGTTTGCATGAAAGAATTGTGTTACAAATGCAGGGTTTTTTCAAAATAAATGGTTTAAAAACAAAAAAAGTACTGCCAAATTTTCCTTTAACATTAGCGATGACCTTGTATTGTTGCTAATATTAGCAACCATTTTTGTTGCTAAAATCTCGTTGCTAATATTCTAATAGCTAGCAAGGAATAGAAGTCGTTGCTAAACATAGAAATTAGCAACAAATAAATATCGTTGCTAACTTAGCAAGGAATAATGGGCCGTTGTTAAATGTAGAAATTAGCAACGAATGAATATCGTTGCTAACTTAGCAAGGAATAATGGGTCGTTGTTAAATGTAGAAATTAGCAATGAAATCAACTTCTTTCGATTTTAACAATCAAATACAAATTTCGTTGCTATTTTAGCAACGAATTATAAAATTTCGTTGCTAAATTTATTTAGCATTGGGCGTTTCAGCTTCGACTTAATTTCGTTGCAAACACGGATTAGCAACGATTTTAAGGCAGTTAGCAACGAAAAATGGTCGTTGCAATTTACGGTTTTTCTAGTAGTGTCTTGAATTTAATCGTATGTATTACAAATAGTCAAAAGGTTACATGGAGATAAAACTCTAGACTATATGCAAGGAACAAGGATTCAACATTTACATTGAAGTCCCTACACTAAGATAACTATTTACTAATTATAAAACACCCATTGAATATAGATTATAACTAAAAGTAAAGTCAACTGTTAAAATGATAAATTATTTCATACGTTTAGTTTATCATGATAAAATATATAGAAGTTATATTGCATAACAAATTAATATCTTAATTTAGATCAATTAAATATATAAATTTAAAAATAAAAAGTTAAAACAAATAATAAAATAATTGTAGATACTACTTATACATGGTTAAAAAGCTATAAAGATAACAGTATGTATTCTTGTATTTTTTTGTTTGTAAAAAAGTTGATATGTCTATATTATTTGAGTTTTTATACATTTTACATATATAATTTTTATTAAAAAAATAATCATGCAATACATTGATTAATAAACTAGTTATAAAATAATAAAATAAAATATTAACATGCTAAACGTGTTTACTGTTGAATAATAATTTTTCTCATATATTGGACTGGCAGGCCTTGAAAAATCCATAATAAAATATGACACATTTGTCACAAGATCCGGGTTAATTACCAAAAGAATTACATTACCACATTATATATACATACATTTATTATATCATATACACCAATCGCATTCTGACGGTTGTTTTTTTTTTTTTTTTTTTTTTTTTTTTTTTTTTTTTTGTTTTGCTTTTAACTCTAAATTAAAATTTTTCATAATATACCATTATCTTAGTGTTATTATTTATTTAGCCCCTTTTACTTTAATATATTTTTGTTTATTCTTCTTTTAAGATTTATTATTACAACATTTTTTTTACACACTTAAAATTAATTATACTTATGTTTGGAGTTCTCTTTTAAAACTATTATGTTATGTTTAATTGTATAAAAGAGACTTTATTATTCAAATGCACAATACAAAATTCTAATAAAATTGTTTTATAATTAAATGTAACTATTTAATATTTAGATTTTTTATTAAATATGTTAATGTATAACATTGAACATTACTATTATAACGTTGACAAACCCTAATCAATGTATTAGAGACATTACCGTTATAAATTTATTTGCTTAAATTGACGATTAAACCTAATCGATGTCAAATTTTCAAAATATGGTTATGAATTAAATAATTCTGGTTCCGATCCAATTTAGTAAATCATTGTTTGTAATTTTAGTATTGCAAAATCTAGAAAACCAATGATAAGAACCAACTAACAGTATCATTTGTCTTGCTTCTTGAATCTATATTAACTTTCCAATTCCACTTTTCGATCCTGGTTCAGTTGTGTTTCGTTATTTCATTTGTTTAAAAAGTATTTTTATTCATTTGTTTTTATATTTATTTTTGTAATTAATATTTTAGACCTCACAGCAACGCGCAGGTGCAATAATTCGTTTATTCTAATTTAGATAACATATTAATTTTTATTTTTAATTAAAAAATATACTAATAAAAACACCGATTAAAGTAACAAATTACCTAATTAGATAACTATTAGATTGCGTTTGTTATTTTAAGTGGTAAATGACTGAAGTCTGGAAACCATGTTTGAAATTAAGAGGTGGACTTAAGATCTGAAGTCTAAAGTCTAAAAACCACATCTGGAATTAAGATATGACACGTCTGAAATTAAGAGCTGACCTTAAATGTTTTAATTATTTAAACTGATTTTAATATTTTAGCTAAATAAAATATAAACTTAAGTCAACCTCTTAAATTAAGACTTCAGACTTCAGACGGAAGTCCACAACTTAAATTTAGACGTGATTTTCAGACGTTCTAACATCTTAAGTCTGAAATGTAACAAACAATCTGTTTTGAGTTAAGATCTGAAATCCACTTGACTCAGAAATGTAACAAACAGTCTATTTTCAGTTAAGATCTGAAATTAAGACTTCAGAGGTTTTTAAAAAAGTAATTAAGTCCAAACAAATGTACCCTTAATCTTTAAAAAATATCACAATCAAATTGTACAGTCAAATAACACATCAAAAAGTTTTGCTAACTTAATAAAAAAAATTATCATTTGAAGATAATTTACCAATATTATTCTCTTCATGATGTGTTTTTGTTAACATGTTTCCTTGATTGAAAAAAGAAATTAGAGTAAAATACAAATTTCATTCATTATGGTTTACTATAAATTATGAACTAAAAATTTTAACTTTAAAAATTAACAGTCATTTGGTTGATGTATTGTTACGAATTCCATCCTTTGGTAATTTAAAATGACCATTTTACTCTTACTTGTTTAATAATATCTGTAAAAAATTGTTTAGTTTGTTTCTCAAAACATAACATAATTTGTTTAGTTGTGTTTCACAAAACATCACAAACAAGCATAGTGAACAGAACAATCATTGAAAACAAAACCATTATCTGCTAAGCACCAACATCTAAGCATGACGAAGTAGTTTGCAACTTACAAGCCTGCATTCACAAAAACGAACCGGACAACACTTCCTACTTTTAACAAATTTCAAACAGAAGCTACCATCATCCTAAACATTAAGATTTAGATCAATCCGGATGCAGGGAGAGATAATAATTTACAAGCAATACCGACACACAGTGCAGGAAAAAGCAGCTACCCAGTGCCAGTGCCAGACCTCGACATGAGAGACATGGCACGTCTGAAGTCCATCGTTTTAAGGGACTCAGGAAAATTCTTACCATTTGGTGGCACCCACAATCCTCCCTCGTGAGGTAGCAGTACCTGTGATTGACCACCATTGCTCACTTCGTCGTCTTTTGTTGGAATTTCTTTCGCTTTCTTTACAAATTCAAAGAATTCTGCAACTTGACGGGCATACCTTCATACATAAACAGTAACAGTTAGTGGGGTGAAGTGGATTAACAAGTTGCATGCAAACTACAACATCGACTATATAACGATTAGTGAGATAGCATATAGGGTTGTTTAGTCTCTCTCTCTCTCTCTCTCTCTCTCTCTCTCTCTCTCAGAGATAAGACTTCAATGATATGATTAGTTCTTAGGACTTGGGAGTGGTTCTTACTGGATATTTCCTCTTCTACTACTTATGTCAATTTTCCAATATAATACCCATGTAAAGGATTGACAATCATAATTTTAACACTATGAAAAGACAATTGTAATATCAATTGTTACCATTTTCCATATTAGGGCATGACTACATTTAAAGGTTTTTTGTCCAATATTTATAGGGGTTTTGTCAGAAAAGACTATGTACGTAAGTTCTCTTCATGATTTAGTCACTGTAATTTTTCGTTCAATGATAAGGTCCTTATATTTTTTTAAGGTGAAAAAGTCTATAAACCTTTTTATCTAGAGTAAAAAAGGTCCTTCAACCATCATTTTTGAAGTAAAATAATCTGCTAAAATCATAAGGATTAGGAGTTGAGTCTTAAGATTCTACAAAGAAGGTTCTGAGTTCTGCTTCCCCTGGCTTTAAATCCTTCGGCCCAATTGTCTTCCGAAAAAGTGATCATTGGTAAATAAGAAAATTTCATCATACTTTCTAATAATACAAGTACGTTTAATACATCAATGTGTAGTTGGGGAATGCTTTCCCTTCCAATGAAAGTATAATGACCTTGTCACTTAAAAAAAACACGTGTAGGGACCAAATCATTAATAAAATTTTATGCCAACTAGATTGCAAAACGTACAGAAGTACGCAAGTCTTTGCAGATAAAAATCCCCATCATAAATCTTAAAAATCAAATATATTAATACATTTTTCCCTAAAAGCAGATCAGATATCGTTCAACCACAATAAAGCTTATTTTTCCTCATTTTCCTTTTCACCTTTACAAAACATGTATGCTCCCGAACACGCCTCGTTTAGGGTTGTTTGGATTTGCGTTTCGCAATATAAAAGTGTGCAAGAAAAAACTTGCAGCAGCTAACTGATTTTGGTTGCCAGAGAGTTCTGTGTTTTTGTGTTTCAAAACACAAAAAACTGATAATCACACTCAAAACACAAATCCTAACACCCTTGATCATTAACAATTCAGTTGCTAGGAGATTACTTGAAATTAACTCATAATGGAGCAAGGAAAAGAACCATACTGCTGTTTAGCATCAATATCCTTGGAAAAATCAATGTTGGGTTCACAGTCAAGAACCAAAGCAGGGACCTGTTCATTAGTCATTACACAAAAAAAAAAAAAAAAAATGTTAAGCGAGTTACGCGAATGATCGTGAAGTTAATTTAATTCGATGAAGAACTTAATGTACCTTTTGGATACTGGAATGCATATGATTGCCTTCCAAATAGAAAACTTGGTCTCTTATATCCGGATGTAAAGATGTATCCATGTGAAGTGGGGGCTTACTAACAGAGAGAACACCGTGATTCCCACTTTCAAAAGGTAAAAGCCAGCTCTCGTGCTTTTCATGCAAACCACGAAGATACTCTAGGCTTACTCCACCTTCTTCGGCTCTTTTGCGTAGCATCATTCGTTTGTGGCATGTATCAGGGCTAGCTCGGAGATAGATAAAGCCATCTGGGATAAGTCCAGGAAGCGATGAAACAACTGGATCAAACCATGAGTCGTAAATGCTGATTTCCATCTCGTTCATCCAGTTAGCTTCATGAACAGCTCTCACAAAGACCTTCATAAAGTATCAAAAGTGAACTTCCATAACTGGTTTAGATAACAAACTTATAATCCTTCCACAAACTTTTTTTCTATAATTTGAGTACACTTTAGAAGCCATACCATGATGCCTCCTACCAAAACTCGAAACATATAAATAAATAAAAAAAGACATCATTGATATTTCTTTTATAAAAAGTTGTTTTGTGTAGTAGGGGTGTGCAAAATTCAGGACACTACCTTCAAACTGATAAACCATATAGGTACAATCCATATTAGGTACCAAACAATTTGGTTCTCGGACAATTTTTTCAATTCTCTGGTCTAGTCCAATTTTGTATTCTCTTTTCATAGTAAAAGTTGGAAAACAAACGAAACTGAACCAGACCGATGTTGAAATTTTTCACTTTGTCGTTTCCGGTCAAGTACAATCCAATGTTGGACCATTACACACCCCTAAGATGATGTTCATTGCCAACCCTGGCAGGAAAACTTCAGAAGGGTATTGCATTTAATTTTTTTTTTTTTTTAACTGATCACCTGTTATCAATAAAACGTAACCCGAACTGACCTTTTTAAAAGTGCACCCTCTAAACTCTAAAGAAAGGTAGGCATTTAATTATAAAAATAGATAAAATCTACGAAACAAAAGGCGTATATGTACCATTCTATCGCTGAAAACGCTTCTTTCCATTAATCTGAGGGGCTTAATTCCTCCAGAAGATTCTTTTTCCTGCATAACTCTCGTAACAAAGACATAATTTTGGAATGTGTATGCATACCTCTGTGGCTCAGAATAAAAGGCATCTAAAATGTTAAAATGATCAGGTCCAATATCCTGCCACTTGTCGATGGGTTCAGGAACGATCTCAACAAGATCTTGAAGTTCTAGAGTTTCATTAGCAATTCTCTTCAAAAAGGTCGTCTTCCCCACACTTATATTTCCTTCTACACAAAATGTAAGTCTTTTCTTTTGCGCTGGCCTCAATTCTGAATTCGCACCATCGTCTTTCATCTCTTCGGTTACGCTCTCTTTGATGAAAGTGGTTATGCTCTCAGCATGGTTCCGATGTATAATCCCAACAGAGCTTTGTAAAAACTCAACCATCTTTTGATTTGATTTCCCATAAAACTGTTGACCATGATAAAGAAAACAATAACTATGTAAACCCTCCATTCAACAAGTTAACACATTATAAAATCAAGTATCCATAAATTAACATCAGACCACATCAATATTCACGAACTAAAAGAAGTAACAAACTAGAAAACTCTAACAATTAACTATTTTTAGAATAAATGTAGCACTTCTAAATATTTTTATAAACCATATAGGGGTATAAGTCGAGCTACTTGTAAGCTTTATGCAATTGACTCTTAACAGCTCGAGTTAACGAGCTCGAGTCATTAAGCTCAAAAGATATATATAATCAATGTGTATAATGAAATATATAATATATAATTTTACCCATTAAATAATACATTTATATAATAAATCAGCCGAGCAGAAGCAGGTAAAACCAGTCACAAACCAAGCTCGAGCTTTACATGTAAAGCTCGAAACGAGCAAAGCCCAAGCCCTTAATTTTTATAGAAGACTAAAGAGGCTCATGCTCAACTGGGCATTCACACCCCAATTGTAACCCCACACTTGACCATAATGTATTCAACCAAACACATGTATAGACCCTTTATGCCCCTAAGTGCCGTTTGGACGTGTGTTTAAACTGCACTTTCCTTTTCATTTGGTCAAAATAATCCAACTAGGAGAAGTGGGTAAGGAGTCGTAAACAAATATACGATACAACTACACCAGAGAACTCCAAAAACAAAAAACCGCATAAAACTTCCTTTGAGTTAAATAATTCTTGAAGTAATCAAAATCAATGAACCAGTAATTATATATCACAAATCACATATCATTTTATGTATCACATCTTTACATAATCAGAATCTGTCAAACAAAGGTCAGGGGTTCGAGGTGGAGTCCTCTCCCTTGAAGCATTTAGACTCTCCGGTGTTTCCTTACAACTGGGTTAGCTCGATTTAGGGCTTGCCGGTAGGGTTGCCGGTACATCAACCTTTGACTCTACCAAATTTATCGAACAATCAAACTCTACACATCTTATTAGTACGACTTTCAAACAATAAAAACACTCCCAAACACCATGTCTTATAGGGTTGCAAAATAACCAAACAAATAGACATAAACCACAATAAATAAACAAACCTCCACAAAAACAAAGCCTTCAGGTTTAATAAATAAACGAACTTCCTGCCTATGAGTGAAGGTTCATTTACAGCCCTAATATTGTCGTGTACCCATTATGTTACATTACATCTGATTATGCGATTCTGATAATTTATTGCCACATAATAATTTACGCATTTTCAAATTGCAAAACCACAATTTACATTTCTATATTATTTACATAATGCAAAATACCTTATCCTTGTAGATTTTCTTGAGCTCAGCAACACCAGCAATTCCATTCTCCACAAGCTTCCTTAAGTTTCTCGGCCCAACTCCCGGAATCCTCAACAAATCAGGATTTCCGGCGAGTAATGGAGGAGGATTACCACCACCACCACCAGCCAATGAACCTCTCTGCCTCCTATTCAACCTCACCGGCTTCACTTCTGCAACTGAAAACCCTTCACCACCACCGCCGCCGCCGCCTCCTTCACCGTTTATCGCAGAAACCAAAACCCCATTTTCAGAAGACGAAGAAGAAGTACGGAACCAAGCCAAACGTGACCCACTTCGGTTCTCCTTAAACACAACCCACGCTCTATCAGAAACAGTCGTAGAAATCTCAATGGAACACCGGCAAAGACGACACTTATAATCATTCATCAAAGCGTAACGACTGGAACACGAAGACGTGGTGTAATTACACATAGAAATCATGGGGTTGCGACCACTGAGAGTTGGAGGCATACCGGAACTGCGTAAGTGTAAAGTAGCAGCGGCGGCGGCTGGAGGCATTAAGGAATGAAATGAAATGGGATTGTTTTGGTTAAACCTCAGATTTTGCTTAAACCCTGGAGAGATAAGGGGAAGAGGAGAAAGAGGTAAAATAGGGGATGAAGGGCAGAAGATTGGGTTTCGACGCAGCAATTTCTGCATAATTATCGAACATTTCCTTACAAAAATCACACAAATTCTTACTTTCTTTGTCTTTTTCTTCGTTTTTCACTGTAAATTTGAGGTTCTGCAACTCAAATAGAGAGGAGAAATCAAGAGGGTTGTTGAGAGGGGAGAAAACGAAAGAGTAATAACGAAGGGTTTTTCGATTTGTGGTTCGGAATTACTGTTTGATTTCCATTTTCTTTTTATTAGGGCTAATAAATATTTTTGGACATTGGATTTCCGACATCCGCAAATCTAGCGGTTGACAGCTCGTTGCTTTGTGAATTTTAAAAAACTTTGACGAAATTTTTCAAATTGCGGATTAAAAATAGTAATAATTATTATTATTTTTAGAAAAAATTACGAAAGTTAATATAAAATACAAATATTGTAAAAAATTTTTGTCAAGAAAAGGTAATATAAAATTCTATTTTGGCCGAGAAAGAACGTGAAATTCATATTTTAGGCCAATAAAATATAATCAAATATTATTCGTTTACCAAAAAATGGAACATAAAATTATAAATTTACCGTCTTAATTTGTCATCAATACCCTTTTTTGTCAAATTTGAATTTTATGTTATCTTTCTGTAACATCCCGATTTTGAGATAGGTACGTGAAATTATTTTATTGGATTAATTATTTAATTTGGGACCCGGGGATATAAATTTGTATTTTGGGTGTTGAGATAGTCCAAAACATATATATATGCCACCTTCTTGGATGCTTGCTTCATTCTTCCTCTCCAAAATCAGAAATTTAAATGTGTTTGTGTGTGTTAATTGTCTCCAGCAGCCTCAAAGGAGAGATTTGGACTCCAACTTGTGAATCAACCTCTGAATTCATCATCATCTTCCTCAATTTTGCTATCATAACCAAGTGAGTATTGAGCCTCTATATCATGGATTAATTGCTATTGATTGTTGATAAGTAATTGAATTGAGTTTAGATATGTTTCTGAGTAAATTCGAGCTGGTAATCGTGGTTAAAATCAAGTAGAAATGAGTTGGGGATTGAATCCCCTGGCTGTTAAGAAAACAGAGCAACCTGCTGCTGTTCGTCCGTGAGCGCGGTCGTGATCCCCTGATCGCGGGTCGCGATGTTCTTGACGTGATCACAGGCGGTTTAAGTCCGAGCTCGGGCCGCGATGTGAGCGCGGCCGAGTTTGAGGTCATCGCGACCGCGACCGCGATAGGGTTAGTGCGGCCGCGATGCGGCTGGGGTTTCGGGTCGGGTTTTCGGGTTCTATGAGTTTTGTGTTCGGGTCTTTGGGGTCTCGTGAGTTGTTGAGAATTGTATATAGAGTTGTTGGGTTAAGATTGTGATATTGAGTTGTGATATTGTGTTTTCAGGGTCTCGCGTTGACAGTGTAGGGAAAGGGCAGGGAACCGAGACATAGTATAGCTAGCTGGGCAGGTGAGTTTGCATGTTTTTGTTGAGATACTTGTACGATTATTTTACTGATACTTGCATGATCTTTTACTGAGCTTTCTAAGAGATATCATGAGTTTTCTTACGAGCTTTTATTGAGATACTATCATGCTTGTATTACTGAGCTATTGTGAACTTTATTTTAAATATGAGATTTGGGACACTTGAGCTGTTGAGATACTAAACCGTACGGCTGGGCAGGGGTTGGGTCGCTCCCAATTCCCTTTTGAGTCCTGACGACTGCTTTGTGCGGTCTAGGGATTTGGGTACGTGGATTCATCCACACGAGTTGAGAACCTGTTGAGCTACTTTGTGGGATCTCATATACTGGTTCAGTAGAGAACGCTGAACGTTTTATTATTGAGTTATTTATTTATTGAGTTTCATAATCGTACGCTAACCCTTGCATTCTCACCAGCTTTAGTTGACCTGTGTGTGTTGTCGTGTGTATCTCAGGTGATCGGACTGCTAGTAGGCCTGCTGCACCGAAGTAGGTTTACATTATCTGTGATCGAGGAGTTAGCTACCTTCCGTAGAGGTAATTATATTTTGGGACTGTTTGTATATACTTCGGATAGGTTGTATTATGTTCAGGGACTTCTGTGACTGGTCGCTTGGACAGGCTCACCTAAGAGTTGTAGGGATTTTAATAAGAGGTGTAGGGATTTTTACGGTTATGTCACCCCGATCCATTTTATCTCTCTCTCTACCGGCTAGGCTATCCTTGCTAGGGTTGGTGTAATTAATGTTTTAAAATTATCTGGTTTCATGTATGTATATTGGGATAGTGTAGGGATTATTATATTATGTCACGGATGATGTGTTATTTACGTGGCATTGTGGTTTAGTTCGAGGGTGTTACAAGCTTTGTATCAGAGCCTAGGTTTAAGAGATTAAGTATCTAGTGGATGCTTAAGCTTAAACCCTAGAGTTTAGATCCTTGGATTGTAATCCGAAGTAGAGTATTAGGTGATAAACGAGTAGCGTGTAGAGTCTTGTAGAGTTAATTCGTGATGTTATTTTATTGTGCAGGTTGTTATGGACCGTCAGGGCAGCGGGCCTCAGGGGGATGACCATAGGGATGATGAGCCAGTACGTAGGTCTGACTTATATGCTGTGATAGGCCAGATCCTAGACTGAGCGTTTTCCTGTTCAGGGTGCGGGTAGGGGTCGAGGTGCGGTGCCTCCGCCTGAGGGAGAGCAGAGTTCTGGGGCTGGTGCTTCTTCCAGCCAACCATCGCGAGGTTCCTTTAAGGACTTTATGACGGGTCGCCCTTCTGAGTTATTCGGTGGAGTCGGTGCCTCGAAGGCACTTGATTGGCTGCGAGAGGTCGAGGGTGCATTTCGTATAGCCCATGTTGATCGAGCCGACAGGGTGAGTTATGCCTCTTACCTTCAGAAGGGAGGAGCATTGAGATGGTGGAGCTCGGGTGTTAGTGCTCAGGGAGTTGATGAGGCCTACTTGATGTCTTGGGAGGATTTTCGTACAGAGTTTGAGCTGCAGTACTGTCCGTTGGACACGAGGAGAGAGCTGGAGCGGGAGTTTATACATCTGCAGCAGGGATCCAGATCTGTTCAGGAGTACATTGATGTGTTTAATGACAGAGCTCAGTTCGCGCCGCATCAGGTAGCTACAGAGGACCGAAAGGTCAATATGTTTATTGAGGGATTGAGGTCGGACATCAGAGAGTTTGTGGGGATGTTGCGTGACCCCACTTTTTCATCAGCGATGGAGTACGCCAGGCGTAGGGAGAGAGAGAGATTGAGAGACAGCGGGAGCAGCCGGCTCCCCAGAGACGGCATGTGGAGGCATCGGGACAGGGGCGGAGTTCGGGGACTTCGAGATTTTATAGGGAGAGTCGTCAGGGTGGGTATTCCGAGCAGCAGGGACAGAGTTCAGGGGCTCGACATGATCAGGGTCGGGATGATAGACAGTCGGGGGTTGGTCAGAGTCAGAGACAAGGTCGGGGTGGTCAGAGGCAGCCGGGGCAGTGTGACACCCTTGCCACATTAACCACCAATTAGAAGACACCCGTGATTAATCACCAACATACAATGACACAATGATCTGATAACTTAGTTAAAGTGCGGAAGCATTAAAATACACAAATAAAGTAATGCAACAGTGTCAAACACCCTACGGTGCTACAAGGTACCAAATCTAAGTCTACATACCCAATTCAATATTACAACATCCAGAATATATTACAACATTGTCCCGAAGCACAATTACCGATTGAGTAGTAGATATCTTCCAAGAACTTCACAACAACCTAACTAGAAGGTCCGGCAGCAGACTTCCCTTTTCATGTAAAAATAAACAACTGAGGATTAAGCGAATGCTTAGTGAATACACATATTACGCATTTTATAAATCTTTATGAAGCCCCAAGAGTAACACCGATGACAAACATCGTATACCCTCATCGTACACCAAGTACGGAACAAGAGCCGCAGCTCCTTCGAGCCCAAAGCTCGGCATAAAACACACCATCTGAGACAACCATACCATCGGGGATGACTTACTGCCTACCAGAACCTCAGAGGGATCAGCTCCGGGTCATATAGCGCAGTAACATCGGAGTAATTGATGCGACCCACCGGTCCATCACTAGATGCACAACAAACGAACGGACATGCAACAAGTATGAATGTGCATCTAAAATCTACGCAAATTAGTAAAATTCCAAATGATAAATGAAGCAACATGTCTCAGCAGGAAAAGCTAACATAAAGCAGATATAAACATGCAAAATCTAATGTACTCACAGTGGGTTATTTCTCTTCGGAATTTCAACCGGATCCACAAAGTACCCCACTGTGGGTTAAACAACACCACAAGAGACCTGTAAGTCAGTTGTAACCACATATTGTGTCAATAACTGTTTGATTCTATAAAACCAAATTTTATAATTTTTGCAATATTCGAATCCCATTTCGGACCATAGCTAAATTCGAACCACAACTAAGTTCGAAACCAACTCTGGTTCGAACCTAATCCAATTTCGGACCATATCCGAATCCGGACCCATTCGGATTCCAACACTTAGAATTTATTTTGCTAACCTTTGAATAACTTTTGTTATTTTATGCGTTGACTATGTGTTTCATTCAATATATTCGAGTTTAAAGAGTGGGGTTTTGAATTTATATAATTAGAATCATCAAATTTGAACCTATATTCGAATATAGCACCAAATTCGATTCCAATGCTAAATTCTAACACAACAAATTCGAATATGGCCTTAGTTCGAACCCCTATCTTCGAATTTAGGGTTAAATTCGAATAAGAAGCCTTAAATTCGAATCCATAATCGAATTTGGGGGTTAAACTCGAAGCCTAGATTCGATTTTAGCACAAATTCGAGTTTGTTCTTGACATTTCGAATTTGTTCATATTTACAGCTTTAAATCATACATTTCTATGTCTAAAAAATCACGAATATGTTAAGTATTAAGCCTAGTTTCGATTCTATTACACATACTCTATCATATTCTAGTTAAAGCTCAAGCTAAATTAGCTTTAAATCACATGAAATGATAAATTCGAAGATCATCATAATTTCGAACATATTCGAATGCTTTCAGAACATTCGAATTTGTTCATGTTTAAACATTTTCCAGATTTAAATCTAAGTCATTATATACTTCGAATCAGGAGCTGAAATTTAATATATAGCCCCATAAACACTAGATTGATACTAATTCACAATAAAATCATACATGCATTATCATTTTCAACCCCAAAATCAGTGGTTCGAGTTTGAACAAAACCGAAACCAAAATGCTTAACTTCAAGAGTTCTAGAAATTTTTACCTTAATTTGATGATTGCAGATCTTATAGTTCCTTCCTAGCAATCTTGTTTCAGATTTTCAGCCTCAAATCCAAGCTTTAACGATCTTCTTTTCGGTTTTAGAAAGAGAACCGAGAGAGAGAGAGTTCTAGAGAGAGAGTGAAGATGGTGAAAATGAAAGGCTTTTTAGCCTTTTATTCTCATTTTTCATCATTTTGCACATTTCACCCCTCAACTTATCCGGTTCCATTAAATACTGATTTTATCATAATTAATGTTTTTAACAATTATACTTAATAACTAAAAATTGAAATCCTGAAATTTCTTAATTCTTAAAATAGCAACCAACTTTCAAATATCCAAATACATAATCACTTTCGTAATCCAACTTAAATTACAAATTTAAACTAATAACTTTAAATACAATAATTTAAATTTGAGGATGTTACAGGCAGCGACACAGGGTCAGGGTCAGAGGCAGAGTCAGAGTCAGGGGAGTGTTGGGAGGGGATCTCGAGATTCTGGCAGTAGAGTTGAGAGTTCGACATCAGTAGAGAGAGATTGCCAGCGGTGCCATCACCGCCATGCAGGGTCATGTGCCCCAGAGCATCTTCGCTGTTTCCGGTGTGGCCAGTTTGGTCACACTGCCATTGCGTGTACTTCTCAGGAGTCTCTTTGCTTCCGGTGCGGGAAGTCGGGTCATATGTCTCGGGATTGTCCAAACCCGAGCGCGGGGTTTCCGGGATCGAACTCAGGTGGAGCTGGGACTTCGGGGTCATCGTCAACACCTCGGGGAGGTGGAGCACCGAGGGCTCGCAACAGAGTTTTTCAGGCTACTGCTGAGGAGGCGCGCGAGTCGCCTGATGTTGTATTTGGTACGTTTATCCTTAACGGACTGCGTGCCTTTATTTTGTTTGATTCGGGAACCGACCGTTCATATGTATCTGCCTCCTTTTGTGATTATATCTCTATGCCTTCGTCTGAGTTATCTGTGCCTGTAATTGTTGAGCGTGTTGATGGTAGTACTGTGTTAGTGAGCCGTATTTATAGGGATTGTGCATTAGAGATAGACGGTCATCGGTTTTCCATAGACTTGATGCCTATGGAGATTAGTAGTTTTGATGCCATTGTTGGCATGGATTGGCTGACAGCGCGTCAGGCGGATATCTTCTGTTCTAAGAAGATGATCCGTATTCCCATTTCCGAGTCAGAGTCAGCGATGGTGTATGGCGAGAGGCGCAGAGGAGAGATGAGTATAGTGTCGATGGCGCAGGCCCAGAGGTATGTGGCGAAGGGGTGTGCCACTTATTTAGCTTATGTGGTGGATGCGAAGAAGGAGAAGAGGGAGGTCAGTGATGTGCCGGTGGTTAGAGATTTTCCTGATGTGTTTCCAGATGAGTTGCCGGGTCTACCGCCTGACCGGCAGGTTGAGTTCAGGATCGACCTAGTTCCAGGGGCCGTTCCTATTGCGCGCACGCCGTATCGGTTAGCTCCTACCGAGATGCGTGAGATGATGACGCAGCTGCAGGATCTGTTGGATCGAGGGTTCATTCGCCCCAGTTCTTCTCCGTGGGGAGCTCCTGTGTTATTCGTGAAGATGAAAGATGGGACGATGCGTATGTGTATAGATTATCGAGAGCTTAATAGGGTAACAGTGAGGAACCGTTATCCCTTACCGAGGATTGATGATCTCTTTGATCAGCTTCAGGGAGCGAGTTTCTTCTCGAAGATTAATCTGCGTTCCGGGTATCATCAGCTGCGATTTAGAGATGAAGACGTGCCTAAGACTGCGTTCAGGACTAGATATGGTCATTATGAGTTCTTAGTCATGCCATTCGGGCTGACTAATGCCCCAGCAGCGCTTATGGACTTGATGAATAGGGTCTGCAGACCGATGCTCGATCGTTTTGTGATTGTGTTTATTGACGATATTCTGATCTACTCGAGGAGTAGCGAGGAGCATAGCCAGCATCTGAGAGAGGTCCTGAGTACTCTACAGCGAGAGAGGCTATACGCCAAGTTTTCGAAGTGCGAGTTTTGGCTTCGAGAGGTGCAATTCTTAGGGCACGTGGTGACGAGCGAGGGCGTTAAGGTGGATCCCGCGAAGATTGAGGCGATTATGAGTTGGGGCCAGCCCACATCTGTGTCAGAGGTTCGTAGTTTTTTGGGTTTGGCCGGGTATTATCGGCGGTTTATAGAGAATTTTTCGCGGATTGCTGTACCCTTGACGATGTTGGCCAGGCAGTCGGTGCCATTTGTGTGGACCGAGGAGCAGGAGAGTGCTTTTCTAGAGTTGAAGAATCGGTTGTGTAGGGCCCCGATTCTAGCATTGCCAGAGGGTTCTGAGGATTTTGTAGTCTATTGTGATGTTTCCTTCACTGGGTTGGGATGTAAACTGATGCAGAGAGGCAAGGCGATTGATTATGCTTCGAGACAACTTAGGAGTTATGAGTTGAGCCGACCGGTGCATGATCTAGAGTTGGACGCCATAGTCTTTGCTTTGAAGATATGGCGTCATTATCTTTATGGGACGCGCTTCACAGTTTATACCGACCATAAGAGTTTGCGGTATCTGTTCAGTCAGAAGGAGCTGAACATGAGACAGAGGCGCAACATGGAGCTCCTGAAGGATTATGATTGTGACATCCAATACCACCCAGGGAAAGCTAACGTGGTGGCAGACGCTTTGAGCAGGAGATCCTATGAGCAGACGGTTACGTCCAGAGCTTCTCGATTAGAGGTCACGTCGACCTTGATTGATGGTCTGCGGTTAGCTCAGGAAGAGGGGCTCGCTGAGGGGCGAAAATGTGCAGAGAGAGCGGTTAGCTGGTCAGCTAGAGTTATTGAGCAGAGATGACAGAGGTCTGATGACTCTCCGCGGTCGAGTATGGGTCCTAGAGTAGGTGGTTTGAGACAGCTGATTCTAAACGATTCCCATAAGTCTAGATTGTCGATCCATCCGGGCAGCACGAAGATGTACCGAGATCTGCGAGTTCATTATTGGTGGCCAGGGATGAAGAGAGACGTGGGGAAGTATGTGGAGGCGTGTATGACGTGTCTGAGAGTTAAGAGTGAGCATCAGAAGCCTCATGGTAGACTTCAGCCGTTAGAGATTCCAGAGTGGAAATGGTATGATATCACCATGGACTTCATAGTGAGACTCCCGCGGACTGTTCGTGGGAATGATATGATCTGGGTTATTGTCGATCGGCTTACGAAGAGCGCTTACTTCTTGGCCGTTCGTGGGACTATTTTGATGGATCAGTTGGCGCGCCTCTACATCAGTGAGATTGTTGCGAGGCATGGAGTTCCGAGATCTATTACGTCTAACCGAGACAGCCGGTTTGTATCGCGATTTTGGCGGAGCTTTCAGAGGGAGTTGGGCACCCGAGTCCAGTTGAGTACAGCCTATCATCCGAAGACAGGGGGTCAGACAGAGCGGACTAATCAGACTTTGGAGGATATGCTGCGGGCTTGTGTTATTGATTTCGGGGGTAGCTGGGATCTTCATTTGCCGCTTGTTGAGTTTGCATATAATAACAGCTACCACGCATCCATCGGCATGCCTCCGTTCGAGGCTCTCTATGGGCGTAAAAGTTTGACTCTGGTATGTTGGGGAGAGGTTGGGGAGCGTCCTATCAGCGGACCAGAGGTTCTTCAGGAGACTAGCGACAAGGTCGCTATGATTCAGCAGCAGATCAGGACAGCTCAGAGTCGCCAGAAGAGTTATGCAGATCGCCGGATGTCTGAGTTAGAGTTTCAGGTCGGAGAATCCGTGATGTTGAAAGTCTCACCATGGAAGGGGATTATTAGATTTCGGAGACGAGGTAAGTTGGGTCCGCGCTATATTGGACCGTTTGAAGTCATTGAGAGGATCGGAGATCAGGCTTATCGTCTGAATTTGCCTCCGGAGTTGTCGGGACTTCATAATGCTTTTCATGTTAGCCATCTCCGTAGGTGCTTAGCCCGTGATGATCAGCGAGTGCCTTTGTTAGAGATTGAGGTCGATGATAGACTTCAGTATGCTGAGCAGCCTGAGGCAGTGACGGATCGGAAGGTGAAGAGGCTGCGTAATAAAGAGGTGGCGTTAGTATTGGTGCAGTGGAAGCACCATAAGGGTACCAGCGCCACATGGGAGCCAGAGTCAGAGATGCGTAGCCGCTATCCTCACCTCTTTGCTTCGAGTTAGATTCTGAGGACAAAATCTTCATAAGGAGGGAGGACATGTAACATCCTGATTTTGAGATAGGTACGTGGAATTATTTTATTGGATTAATTATTTAATTTGGGACCCGGGGATATAAATTTGTATTTTGGGTATTGGGATCAGATATTGGGTGCCGGACCGGGTTTAGTCCAAAACATATATATATGTCACCTTCTTGGATGCTTGCTTCATTCTTCCTCTCCAAAATCAGAAATTTAAATGTGTTTGTGTGTGTGAATTGTCTCCTGCAGCCTCAAAGGAGAGATTTGGACTCCAACTTGTGAATCAACCTCTGAATTCATCATCATCTTCCTCAATTTTGCTATCATAACCAAGTGAGTATTGAGCCTCTATATCATGGATTAATTGCTGTTGATTGTTGATAAGTAATTGAATTGAGTTTAGATATGTTTCTGAGTAAATTCGAGCTGGTAATCGTCGTTAAAATCAAGTAGAAATGAGTTGGGGATTGAATCCCCTGGCTGTTAAGAAAACAGAGCAACCTGCTGCTGTTCGTTCGTGAGCGCGGCCGCGATCCCCTGATCGCGGGCCGCGATGTTCTTGAGGTGATCGCAGGCGGTTTGAGTCCGAGCTCGGGCCGCGATGTGAGTGCGGCCGAGTTTGAGGTCATCGCGACCGCGACCGCGATAGGGTCAGTGCGGCCGCGATGCGGCTGGGGTTTCGGGTCGGGTTTTCGGGTTCTATGAGTTTTGTGTTCGG